>VXBA01000896.1:0-56166 GCA_013399895.1 Serilophus lunatus | reverse complement strand
CTGTGTCCAGTTGTGGGCCCCTCAGTACAAGAAAGATGTTGAGTTACTGGAACATGTTCAGAGAAGGGCAACGAGGATGGTGAAGGGGCTGGAGCACAAGCCCTATGAGGAATGGCTGAGGGAGCTGAGGTTGTTCAGCCTGGAGAAGAGGAGGCTCAGGGATGACCTTATTGGTGTCTATAACTACCTGAAAGGAGGCTGTAGTCAGGTGGGGGTCGGTCTCTTCTCTCAGGCAATTGGCAACAGAATAAGAGGATGCAGTCTCAAGCTCCACCAGGAGAGGTTTAGGCTTCATATTTAGAAGAAATTCTTCACTGAAGGGTGGTCTGCCATTGGAATGGGCTTCCCAGGGAGGTGGTGGAGTCACTGACCCTGGAGGTGTTTAAGAGTCAGGTGGATGAGGCACTTGGAGCCATGGTTTAGATGATGGGTTGCTGTTAGATTATAGGTTGGACTTGATGATCTCTAAGGTCTCTTCCAACCTTGCTCATACTGTGATACTGTGATAAAATCAGAGTCATTATTCTGTATATAAAACTGTGGCAATTAAGTTTTGCACTAGTTTCAGTCTTCAGCCATAAGAAAAGTTCATATGACACTCATTAAGAAGTTGCTTCATCCCAAACACAATTCAAAAGTTTATTTTTTTAACTTGATCTTCGTAAACATGTAGAAAATTCTGTGGGTTTTAAGTTTGCTGTTAGTTTTATTTTCTTTTTTGTTGATTTCATTTATTTGGTTTTTAATTTCTCAGCTATAAGGCTCTAAAGCAGAAGTACAGACTTCAAAATAAAGTAAAAGATTCATTCAGGCCATATATCTGATCATACTTGTGGATCATCTTCCCTTCTTAACCAAGATTAGGTGTGATTTCATTAGAATTATTTTATAAGGGGTTTCTGGAAAATACTGTAATATGTTCTGCTTGGATTCCTACTTTCACATTTCAGTTTAATATTGGAAATACAATTAAAATAAAAACATATATACCTAAGAATCATTAGTTTTTAATTTAAATTTCAAATTGTAATTCAATAGGATGAACTTTAATCTTAAAAAAAATCAAGCTAGGTTTAACAGTATAATTTTATTATAATCAAGAGTTTTTTTAAGTTCTGTAGTAGCTATTAAGTTATTAATGTAATGGCCCTTTAATAAGTTTAATAAATTCTGGAAGGAAGAGTAAAATACCACAAACTATTTTCTAGCCTGAATGTCACATTTGTATTTAGTTCTTGAAGAATGTATCTCTTCTAGTGATATATCATTTATAATATTGAACTACACTGCATCTGCATGTCTTCTCCCTAGAACAGACTGAATTCAATCAACATTTCCAGTTGCAATTATAAAAGAAGCATTTTGAAAATTTTTGTAGAGTTTGATATTAAAAAGAGAAACTTGTATTTCTTTTTTGTTGAAACTAGAAAATGATATTAAAAAATATCTAATGAACTTATTCTTACTTAAAAATGAAAGAATAACTTCCTTTCAGCTCTCTTCTGCACTCTTTATTTCATTTATAAAATACTGTAAACAACTCTGATTCTGCAAATATTCTTAAGATTCATGAGAAGGGAAGATTAAAAAAATACTTACTTATGAGACCTGTATAAGTAAATCATATCAACTGGGTAAATGCTTTTAATAACTTTAAATGTATATCTTCAGCAAACAGATTTCAATAGCTGTTCCGAGGCTGCAAATGATGTGAGCAACAAATTTCACTGTGAATTAACAGAGAAATATGTGAAGTTTGGCAGCCGAAGATGGACAACGAAACAAGTACTTAAATAGAGGCAATTATCATAATTTTTTATTTGACAGTATTAGAGCAAGTCTTCTTATATTATGCCTTCATTTTATATTCCTCTGATCCCCCATTCTTTACCCATGATCTTTGAGTTATAAAGATATTTCGCTCAGTGCTCAGTTTATTCTTGAATCAAGGTGCTGTTGATCTTATGAAACAATGATTTGCCAGCTCAGATTTCTAATCGCATACAAACAGAAATAAGCTCGATGGGATATAAAAGCTTTATGGATTTTGAACTTCAGTCTGTAAAATATCTTCTAAAAGAGTAATTTCCTGGAATTTCACGCAAAAAAAGAACAGGAATCAGTGAAGATTAAATTATTCTTTCCTTTGCTGCATTGTCTCAGATGTAGCAGGTTTTGCTTAGATTTCAAGCATGCTGGTTTTCAAGTAACTCTGCAGTAAAAATCCCAAACCAAACCAGAATGAATTCTCTGAGGGCTTTAATTTAGTCATAAACCCCTACTGATTCTTCACTCAAGCCCTGTGCAGCTTGGGACGTGTAGTAGGGGTAGGAGAGCCTGCAGAGCCGTGCAAAAGAGATACGATTCCTGTATGCGTTATGGCAGAATTAGGAACACTGTTGAAGAGAGTTACCTATCTACAGGTATGCTCAAATACCTGGTCAAGGCATTTTGCAGATTTTTAAACATAAAAAATACCAACAAACACAGGACAAGGTGAAACTTATATGAACCCATCATGCTCTAAATTAGAATATTTTAGTAGTTTTCTGAAGTTTGAGGTTCAAGATATTTAAAAGCTATAACATTACAATTTTTCTCCTTTAAACAATGAAAACACAAAAGTCAAATGTCATACAAAAGTATTTACTGTGAATGAACTTCAGAAAATGTGAACTTATGATTGCCAATACAGCTCCAACCCTTTTCCATTTATGTGAATTTTACTCAACACTTTCAGTATACAACTAATGTGAAAGAATGGAGCTGTCAAAATGTTTTTAGTGATCAGAACTTTTGTTCATAAAAAAATTAATTCACTTACTGCTGCTAAAAAACAGTTTTTCATATAAGAAACATTTCTTCTTGTTTCAATATCTCAACTATCCTTTCATAAGACAAAGCATTTTTTCCTCTGGATCTTTAATTCGCCCATACAGCATATTGTAGTGGACTTTTGTGGAACAGAAGTCAGAATGCTACCAGAAACTTACATTTCAGTGCTTTCTACAATACAAGAGAATAAAGATATGTGAAAATAAAATGTTTTATTTCGTAAGAATGATAAAAGGTACTATCAGAAATAATCAAGCAAGGAAATATGTTCTGAATCCCACAGTTCTTTAGAGTGCAAACACCACATTGGAAGACTAGATTTTTCTCTTCTCTTTTTTTTTTTTTTTTTTTAAAAAAAAAAAAGTTACCCACACTCTCCTTTTTTTTTTTTTTTTTTCCCATTGCAGCAGTAGAACATATATTATATAAATGCCCTTAATGCTTTAAAATAATTGTCTAGATGGTTAGCAGCATTAGTTTTGTTTATTATCAAGCCTCGAGGAAACCAGATCTGTGATTTATGGATGCCTGAACTATAACGCAATTTTTTTCAACTTTGAAAGGAATGATATTTGTTACTAAACTAATTGATAACAGGGAGTAAAGAAGTCAGTCAAGTGTTCAGGCTGTTAGGCTGTTTTTCAAACAGCAGGAAGACAGAGCATAGTGTTCTGGTAACTGCCCAACATTTCCACCAAAGCTGTGACAGGACTTATGTAGGTCATCTTATTATGGAATAAGAAACAAAGGACCCAGCACTGTCAGGGACCTACTTTTCTAAAGGATTCAACCTCTCAATGTAGTGGAGAGACCAATTCCGCTGTGTTGTTTTATGAAGAAATCATTTTTATCCCTTCATCATGTGAGTCTATTTATCCCTTCATCACACCAAGGGATAAATACTTATCTGGTTTATTCATTCTGAAACAAAATTACAGTCTCATAAAATCATGCAGTGGTATTCTAACTGATTAATTAGAATTCAATGTGAAATACTGTAGACTGTTATTTAGAAGTGTTTGTTTCATTTAATCCCTGATTATAAAGTAATATCAAACACATCCATTAATGAAATATTTATAGACAAACTATTGTAAGGATATAGGAAAATAATATACATTGTATAATTATTAAGCATATTTAGAGGATTTTTTAATTTCATAAATCATGTTAAATGTTTGGTATTCTTTTTCTGACTATATTATAGACTATTTTAGCTCTATTAAGATAACTTTTTTCTGTAAATATCTGACGTAATCATACTCTCTGCATCCTCAAAAAAATACCATGCTGCAATTTTTATACAAGATTATCCTCTTGCATAGTATAAACACTTCTCTGATTAAGGCTGAACAAATCTCTCAGTGTTGAGACTGAATTTGAATTGAGTTTAGACTCAACTGATTCAAGACTGAAGTTGATTGAGATTGAATAATGTCTCAAAATGTTCATGGTTAAATGCACTTAAGAGAATATTCCAACACTGAACATATTTACTAGAAATCTTACCTTCCTAATATATTTTAGTCCTAGTTAGGAACTTAATTATAAATCTTTATTTCCTTGTTAATCCAGAAAACATAGATATTGTCGAGAAAATCAAAGTAAAAACTACATCAGAAGTTTGACTTGAATTTTCACAGAGATTGGCTCTGCATCCTGATTACTCTATATTGCTCTCCTTCCATTTACTAAATGTGATAATTTAAAATTAAAAATAATATACTTCCCTTCTAGAAATTTTAGGTTACTTAAACTAACAGTTAATCAGAAAGTTTGATAATAGTTGATTGCCTTTTCAGTAAACTGTGAATTTCAGTTAGCTAATATTTGGTTACACAGGATTGTATCAGTAATCTTAATGAATTTCAGTTTTTGTCCCAAATTCATGAACTGTAATATTTAATGCAGATACAGCAGCTGCTCTCTTGGCAGACACAATAGGAGTTGAGGCAATGATCTCCAGAACTAAAAGCATAAACTCTTACACTACTAGCAAAATGGTCAAAATATTGTTAATATAAGAAGTTACAGCTTTTGTGTAATGGCTCTGAAGGGTACTTAAAATGTATTTTCAGCAATAAAATCCATATTTCCATGTATAAATCATTGGAAAATTGATTTACAACAACTATAATAAGAGCTTAAATGCCTAGAGTACATGTGGCAACTTATGTGTAGACACATAAACTTATTAGTTTCAATTTGATGTTGAATTTCAAGTTGATTTTGTAACTTAATTCTCTAGGGCATAAAAGTGTTATGGGTTTTACCAAGCATTCAGTGGCACCTCTGAAGCCATGAGGTATTCCTTTTCCCACCTTGTAACTTCAGAAGGGATCTCTTTTAGTCAAACCAATGTTTTCTATTATATCTCTGGTTTTCAGAGCCAGCTCAATGAAAATCTACTGTCTGGAGGTAAGCTGCTGTAACTGAAACTAGAAAGACTTAGCAGTTGTACAGGGAAAATGAGGACTTTTTGTAGATAAAAAAAAAATAAATCTTTATCTATAAACCCAAAACATGTTCTAAGAAGTCAGGAAAAAAAAAAAGATATATCAAAGTGAAGAGATTTTTTATAAAGCTTAAAGAATGCTTTCTTCCAGACTTAAATACAGAGTGATAGGCACCACTTCTCATGATTGCAGAAAATGCTATTACAGGCAGACATAAAGGATACAGAAAGCACAGAGGGGTTTTTTGTTTGTTGATAATTTATTTGGTTGTCTGCTTTTGTTTTAATTATTCCCCAAATAAACCCAAAGAAACATCTGTTTTAACGAAACATGGGGGAAACTTAGCCTTATGGAAACAAAATTTATGATACTATGCTATATATCTTTGATTTAGAAAAGACTGTATCTAACCATTTCCTTTATTTTTCAAAAAGTAACACAAACCTCCCAAAGGGTCCCATCACTATAGATTTTGAAAAAGAGTGGTAGCAATTTTACTTTCTTTCTAAAGAGAACTGGACTACGAAGAATCATGCAGACGCTAAAATATGTTTGAGGAAGATAGAAAATAAGCCATATTCCTCCAGTAATCATCAAATGATTTCCTTCTCTTTGCCATCTTTCTGCAATGGGACATCCCTCTTTTCGTCAATACAAGCAAATTCACCTGTGGGGGAAGATTGTCTTATTCTTAGTTATTTTCACTGCATCAACAAATAATTCTGCCATTTCAAGAACCTGATTTTGGATGAAAATAAGACCTATGTAGTAACATAATCAACACAGGGTGCCTTCCCCCTCCCGTTCTGACACCTTAATAATATTTGGAGACTCATGCATTCAGTGAAGCTTAATTTTGGACAGTAGAGAATGTCCTTTTGCTAATTACATGTTGGCTAGATGTCTATGGCTGTGTTCCTGCTTATCTGCTGAGAGGCACCATCACCCCTGGGCCCTTGAACATCCAGGTCAGTGTATTTACTTTTTTTCTCTGTAATTATGTGTTTCTATAGAACATTCTGGGATCTTTTCCTTACTTATCCTTACTTCTTTTCTCCTTATGGTTTTCTGTTGGCTTTTTGTTTTTGTTTTTGTTTTTGTTTTTTTTTTTAATTATGTCACAGTGTCAAATTTAAGAAATAGAAAAATCTATCTATTAAAGATATGGATACAAGTATACAAGTATCTCACATGAACAATAGTTCCACTTTGAATTAGTAAAAATACAAAATTCTGCTTTGAAATCCATAAAAATGAACAAGACAACTAAATCTTGCAAATAGTGATGTAAAACTGTTAATATGTTATTGCTAGTTTGTATGACTAAAGAGGAACTACAGATTAATTCTCAGAGTTGAAGTAGAGCTGGCAGGAGGCAAACAATTTTAATAGATTTTGATCTATAGTTGGAGAATGTTTGATATGAAAATTTCTGTGAAATGAAGCAAAATGAGGCTCCCTTTAAGTAATTTGTGAGTCCTAAAAAACAGCAGTGGGATACATGTCCTATAGCCAATACCACTTGTAAATTACTTCTGTGGGAACTATTCATAAATAAAATGGGTAGAGTTCAGAATAAAAAATCAGAAAACTGAAAGTGAGTTATTTCTCACTGAACTTGCCAGTTGCAGGGAAAGATTCGCTAGTGGGGCATCTGTAATAAAGAGAATATAGAGGTAGCCATTAATGAGAATAAACGTATTGGGAGTTTTTGTAGGTTTTAAGTGCCAATAGATAATCTGCAGTTCTCGTTAACAGCAGGGAAAAATGGGATTCAGATCAATAGGGAGAAAGAACTTGAAAATGTGGCACTCTCTTCCTTGATTTAAGTTCTCAGATGACCATGTGATAAAAAAGAAAATCAGCACAATAGATAATAAAAAAATACAACCTAAAGAGGCTAAGCATTTATCCTTAACAATAATCAGAAAGAATGGGCAAGAAATTTTCAACAATAAAATTAAATATAGAGCTATTGAAAAATCAAATAGGGCCTCAAGAGTTTAGGGTAGTGACCCTGTTTCTTTTATAATAATGTTTGGAAGCTACTCTGTGCTTCAGTCTCACAAATGATTCCTTTGTATGTTACAAAATTTCAGTGTCCACATGCAAAAGCCCAAAGATACAATAGTAGAAGCAGCGATGCAGTTATTATAGTGTGTGCTAATCTCATGCACAATATAAAGTAAGGAATTAAATACTTCTAAGATAAAGTTATCAAAAGATCAAAGTTGCTTTCTCCTTTGTCACACATTATGGCAATTCAGAACTTTAAAGAATTAAATGAGCATGGAATAAAATGTTGAGTAATATAACAATCTGGATTTCAAGAACAGCCTTGAGTTTTTTCCTAGTAAAAAAAAGAAAAACATTCAACAGAAGAAAGTATGAAAACTTAAAGGAAAGTTATAAATACAACTGTAGGTTTGGAGACTCTGAGTATTATAAAGAGAGGATATAGTTGGTAAAAGAATTGTGTCAACCTGATTTTCAAAATCTGTTATTTACAAAAGTATTTCTCCACCTTTATTGATGTGTTCTGCTCAGAAATGTCCTTTCCTTGAAGAAAATGAAGTAAATTTAAATTGTGTTAATTATATATGTGTATTCATATATATATGTGCACACAGAAACAAAATAATTTAACTGAGCCACTATTAGAAAAAAAATTATTTTCAACTGGCTTAAATTGATGCTGCCTCAGCACAGAAAAGCAGAGGACCTTTTGGGAGGGTGTAATTTTTTTAATCTTTTTGGGTTTTTTAACTATATTTGTTTAACTAATTGAGTAGTTCTGAAAATCTTGTCTTGCTTTAAAAACTCAACATCTCTATATTTGGGTTATTTAAGTATTTTCAAGTGGCTAGATTTTACCACTAGTCCACTTGCAGCTGTGGAAAATAATTACATTTTATTGATTAATTAACCAGGTCTATATAAAATATTATTGATTGGCCTTTTACTGTCCCAGGATTCCCATGGTGGGTAACTCAGCAATGACTCTATTCAATATTATTGAGCATATTAATCAGTTCTAATGGCTTCGCTGCATTCCAGAATTTGTTCAAATGCAAGCATTATAGATCTATTTTCAATTTTGGACAATAACTGCTGTGTCACCTAACTCTCCTTTTAGATTTTGATAAGGTCAGATAAAAACAATGAATAAATAATTCTCCTTGAAGAGAAATGCTTCAAGGATTCCTACCTTTCTGATCCTGGCCACCAATTAATCATTTGAACCACTCAAATGAAAAGTATTCACAAAGATCACTGAAGAATTGAGAGAATCTAAAACTAAAGACACATTTACTAAGTCTTGGATGAATAATTACAATAAGTATTTTGTGTTATGTTAACTTTATAGATCAAGATGCTGGGATTTGTGAAATTAGGTCTTCCCATGTTGCAGACACAGGAGACCAGAAATGATGATGACCTCAGACCAATTAAACCAGGTTGTTCCAGCCAAAGTCATCTCCCCAAAGCTTCCTTGCAAGAGTCAAAGATCTTACCACAGTATAGACCTGAGGTTATGTGAGCACAAATTTGTGCCCCTTTTTGAAATCTAATACAGTCCTCCAGCTATACATTTCTTCTCTCACTCTTGGCAGGTGGCATCACCTGGAAATTGGGAGGAAACAATCACAGCAGTCAGCTAAAACTGCCAATAAAATGTATGATACAAGCCAGGGTGGATGATCCAGCTGACATCAGGTGTTCAGTGCTGCAATATTTCTGTGGGGCAAGGTAAGTATTTGTAACAAAATGAGACATGCCGAAAAATGGTCAATAAGATGTTTAGAAGGTTAAATTAATCAGTATTCCAATACTGTTGCCATTCTTATTATTTCTTCGGAAAAATGAAGCTATGGAAAAGTGCCTTCAAGAAGTTCTTGACAGAAACCTGAGAATGGCTGCTACACTATGCTTATGCATTCCTGATACCATGCAGTTTTCTGCAGTTCATCTGAATTCCATTTTTGATTTTTGTCAGTGACACCACTAAGAAATTGTTTTCATAGGTCACAGATCTCAGAAAATAGAAAGCTGCTATTGAGATTTCGTGGTGGTTTTTTGGGGGGTTTGTTGTGGGGTTTTTTTGTGTGTGTGTGGTTTGTTTTTTTTTATTAACAGAAATCAAACCAAGTGTTTAGCTTTTTCATCAAGTCAAAAACTGCTAGCAGCTTTTCTTCCTTGCTATGATCTCTGTTTCTGTATTTGCAGCCCTGTATGGTCTGCTGAACAAGAGAATATGCTGCAGCAAATCTCAGCTGTAAACACATTTTTTTCTTGGAGCTGGATAGGACATTTTAGTTGCTAGCAAAATTTAATCTCTTTTCCTGCTTCCTTCCTCCTTCATTTAAATGGAAATCTCTTATACCTTATTATGTTGTTAACAGTGATAACCATCAATTTTTTTGAAAATTCACTATGCTTCCTTTCAGCACCATAGGTAGAAGATTTTCAGAAATGGCTTGACTTCCTTTAGTAGCTTGAAAACTTTGGAGTTTTATATCCTGTTATACCTGTTTACCTGACTTCTTTTCTGAATATTTGTTTGATAAAATAGCATTTATATGTGTATATATATATATATATATAATATATATATATATAGAACAAAAAAAACAAAAACAACTAATGGGACAGGAAATTGGAAGCTTTGAATTTTCTCTTGGAAATTTTAGGTTTTTTCTCTTGCACTGTCTGAGCTACAGCTCAAACTATATTGTTGATCCTGCTCTGAGCTTTAAATATCACCTGCAGGTAGAACTTGTATGAAAACCAAACTAGGAAAAAACCTCCAAAATTCTAAGAAGTAAACAAAATCACTCTGAATCTCCTATCCCTGTCTGTTCTCTATCAAACAGAAGACTAATTCTGTAAGTTAAGTGCAAGCAGTAAGTAACTCATTCAGCATGCTCTTATCTCCTCATTCTACACTAAGTTCAGCCATCATTTTTATCTCTGCATCTTTATTTGAAGCAATTTCAAACATTCTCCCTATTGATATAGAAAATGTGTATGACAATGATTTTCAGCTACCTCTAGAAACCCAAAACTGAATATACAAAATCTGAATAGCTACATACCAAACTCTAGACAAATCTCTTTTACATGGGATATCTGTGAGCAAGCTTGAAAATTGTCCATCTTTCACCTATTATGTGATAAAAAAATTTTAAGTGTAAACCTTTAAAATAGTATTTTTATGTAAGTACAGGGAACTGTAAATCAAAGAGTTTCAAGAGATGAATAAATTACTTGTCTGGATCAAATTTCTTTAAATTTTCAGTCAATTTCTGCTGAAGAACTAAATGTAAAAGACCTTAATTCTTTCATGGCGCTGTTTGTCCCACATTTTTTGCAACAATAGAGAAAGAAATCTTGTTAAGTCCATAAAATTAGTTTATAGATAAATATTGATATATAAGTTGAGTCTTGAAACTAAAGTCTGCATTTAGAGTGCATTATTCTTCTCCAGTGTTTTTTTAGTCTGCTGCATAAAGAGCTACTGGTATGATTTCTATTTATTATGGACATGTAGTCCCACTTGAAAGAGTAACTATAAGGAATATATAAACCATGCAGAGGGCACAGATTAAATGTACTATGGAGTTCAAAAGAAAGGATATTCATATGAGTTTTTTTGGGCTCAAGTCTCCTTATGATTCAGAAATGTTTTCACAATCTAACATTCTGTTCTGGTCTTATGCTACACTCCCTGATTTTTCAGGACAGCCTACTGACTAAGACTCATTGACATATAAATACTTTTACTGAAATTATTCCTTGCAAGAATTAAAGAAAAAAAAAAAAAAGCAAATTACATAACATGTAAGGTATTTATTTATAATAACTATAAAGTTCAAGACTTTTACATCTGCATTTAAATTTAATGGAAGTAAAATATTAGCTTTTCATCCTCACATGAAAGTTGTTGGTTGTTTTTTTTTTACCTAATATTACTGCATTTTGTGTTTTATTTAATCGTGCTGAACCATCCATGGACTATCATGCTTCTCACAAATTTCTGAATAAGATAACTGAAGTGTTGCAAAAAACGGCTCTGTAATTTCACTATGTGCTACATTTCTCATCCTAAGAGTTTTATTACAAAGGTCAGTACTGAATAAATAACTTACAGAAATTAGGTGTTTAATAGAAGTGCACACGACTGCAGCAGCTCAGTTAAATCTAAGACTGGAAAATCTAAGAGACTGCAATGATATTTTGAAGGACAGACAAGGGGTTGTTCTTAATGCTACACTTATAAGTCTGCTATTCATTTATCTCAAATGTCAGCGTCTAACCTTTGTTAATAAGCAAGATCTTTTATAATGATAAATCTGAATATTAACAGAAAATTAGATATGAAAAATAAATGGATGTTAACATATGCAAACACTGCAATTTGCCAGATATATGGTTTCACAGAACAAAGATAAGAATTTTTTGAATTTCAGATTGAAAGCTGACATTTTTGTTTTCCAGAAGGGAAGAATAGGAGCGAACACAAGTGTCTCCATACTAAGAAGCTCCCCATCAGACCCACAGCAACTCAATGACATTTCTAGAGTTGATGGGAGAGCTCACAAGCTTGGTGCCAGGACCCCTCTACACAAACAGCATTCATGTAGTGACATATCTCTGATGCATTTTTATGAACCTGTAAGAGCGATTGTAAGCCTAGTCAACTTGTGGGACCACCACCTGGCATAGTGTTTTGCAAGGGTTGCCAATCCTCATCCAGATAATGAAGCAATCTGCATGACAGGTCAGCTGTTCAGCGGCTAGGATGTATCTCTCTTATGACTGGAAGCAGCTTTGCAGTACATAAGGGGGCCCAAGAGAGACTGAGAGGGATATTTTATAAGGGCATGTAGTGACAGGACAAAGGTGAATGACTTTAAATGGAAAGAGGGTACATTTAGATTAGATATTATGTTTACTGCAAGGGTAATGAGCCACTGGAACAGGTTGCCCAGAGGAGCAGTGGATACCCTATTCCTGGAAGTGTTCAAGGCCAAGATGGATGAGACCCTGAGAAATCTTGCACAGTGGAAGGTGTACCTACCTATTGTAGGGGTGAATGGAACTAGATAACATTCAAGGTGACTTCCAAACCAAACCATACCATTCTGGGACTAAGATCCTAGGAATACTTGAGATTGAAAATGCTGTGATATGTTCAAATGAAGGGTTGTAAATACGGTATTAAGAGATAGTGAGGGGGAAAAAAGGCTGATCAAAAAATAATCAGGTACAGTTTGTTATATCTGAAGTGTTATTCTGAAATATTAGCAGGATCCACTTAAATAAAGAAATTTTGTAAGCATATAATTTACAGAAAAATAGAATACTTAAAACATTTTCAAGAAGTAAAAATCTTCAGAATATCTACTGATTTATTCTGTCTAGAAATGTCTAGAAAATGTATATGCAAATATATCTGTCAGAGATACTTTGTATAATTGAGAAGAAAAAGTATTATGCAAATATTTACAAGAGAATGCCTCAAATTACAGCCATTCCATTATCTATCCATTTCACAGATAAATCATGATATTTTTCAGAATCCTGTTATAGTATAAAGACATTATTCTTGTGTGTGGAATAAGATACTAGCTGCTAACACTCTACTTGTAATTGATGATGACACTCATGAGACACTGCTATATTTGATTTATATTATTCATTAAACTTGAAGATTTAGCTTGAATCTCCTGTCCAGTTCTTATAGTCTTCTTCTATGTTTAGAGCTCCTAGATTCTGAACTCCTTCTAACTATGACAACTGTGTGACTTTAAAAACCTTGAAGATTAACACGTTAGATGAGGAAAAGAAGAATGTCAGAGAATCAAATACTATACTACTATATCATTTACAAATTTATACCATGCTCATTCTTGAAAGCCATACTTACTTGGGCTGATCACCTCCAAAAGACAACGCAGTAGAACAAACAGGGTACAGAGAAGGGTAAGACATCACTGACATCACTGCCACAAGAGAAGTTTTCTGTAGCCTGGAACATAGTGACCTAAGAGGATTTCTGAAAGGTATGTAAAGCCATGTCAGTCTGGGAAAGCTGAGTAAGGAGTGATTACTTTTTATTTCTCATAACATAGAAAGTAGGGGGAGGGAAAGATAATTTTATCAGTAGTTTTGAAACAAATAAAAGTATATTTTTTAACATATAACACCACCCCCCCCCTACAATATTAAAAACTTAATGGGAAATAGATTTGAGGACAATAAATATTATTGCCCAGCCACAACAGACAAAGTTCTTAAGTGATTGGTTGAGGAAAGTTAGATAAGTGATCTCTCTAGAGTTTCTATCAGCTTAATTTTTTTTTTCACTAGGATTCTTATGATGAGTCATTATGGGAGATAAGACCTTAAACAAAATCATTGTCTCTGTGTGCCTGTTCCTACAGTGTTAACCTGGAAGATTATTTTTTTGGATTGATAAAAATTATCTTGGGACTAATTAGAAATCTTCCCCAAACACTCCTTAACACTTTTTAAACTCTTTTTCCTATCTGCATGTTAATATTTTTTTACCTAGGAATATTAATGCTATACACAGTTTCAGATAACTCTGCTTAGTTAAAATTGGAAATCAAATATGGAAGACTGAGTGCCCATCATTACTAATAGAGCCTTCAGTTCTTTGCTAGACCTGGGCAACAGCAAAGTCAGGTGACAGTAAAAGTTATTAGGTCTGGATTACAACACAGTATCACACAGAATGGGTAAGGTTAGTAGGGACCACTGGACGCCATTTAGTTCAAAACCTCTGCTCAAGTAGGGATTATGTTTAAGAGCCTTATGCATACAATAAGACCTACAAGGCTTGCTCAGTAGAAGAATCTCGACTTCCCATTCTCCAGTATTTCCAACAATTTTATGGGACCTATATAGGAAGTATAAGACAACTTTGCATTTTCATGTGGTGTTAAATTGCCACAATCACATGTATTTCAAAAAAGTTACATAATTTCCCACTGTCTAATGAATGACATAGTCTTTTATACAACAAATTAAATTGCAAGGAGTAAATTGAGTCAGGAAGAGCTGCCATTCAGTGTGGTACCTTTTCTTATGTGTATAATAGTTGTATCATAGATAAGATTTCTGTAAGGTAAGGTAAATGCTTTGTTATCACAATAATGAATATGTAAAATTGGAAATTTCTAAAATTCCTCTCCCATTACAAAGGTAAGTGATCTTTTTATGATAACAGATCAATAAGCTTTGCAGAATTTGTGGCAAATTATAGAAAATGTTCTAAATTTTGATATGGTGACGCTATCATTCACAGGGGGAAAAAATATTAATGCCCTTTTCCTGGTGCATCTTTAGACATGATAAAAGGCAAGATAAAAGCAAGAATTAGATGTGGACATATTGAAAATCGGCACAGCTCTCTCATATTTTTCATGCAGAAGATGATTTTCTGTGCTTTGCCTTTCCACTTGTATTCTTTCTTGCAGGCATTTATCCTCAAAGCCACCAATTCATTAACAGTTTTACCTGTGGTTTTTTTCCTTCTCATCACTTTTGAAATTTCAGTAAGTCCTAGGCCAAATATACAATGATGACATTTGGCACCAAAAGTACAAAGGTACTCAAGAATGAACATTCTTTCCTGACCAATATTGGAAGATCATAATGACTTGATGAACAATAAAGATGAAAACATTTGGAATTAAAAAAAGAAACTGAAAAATATAAAAACTTTGTAAGTTTGTGGTACATTTTAGTCATCATTTTGCCACTTACTGAGGAATTACATTACTTTTATATTCCGAGGAGAGAGAGTCAGAGGCAGTGGGACTATCACAGGGCATCATGTGTTCCAAAATGGCTTTCTGTATAATCACAACAGTTATATTTGACATAATACTCTTTCTTTGATAAAATATAACTTTCTACGAATATGAAGGGCGATTCTCTGTTAGAAACTGACTACAAAGCTGAATATTTTCTTCCATACAACATTAAAGTACCTAAACTACTGTAACGTAGTATTTTGTCTTTAATTTTAGATTCCCTAGAAATATATCCGTAAATACTAAGTTGACTCTGAACAATAGTGGAAAGGAATGGCAAAACAAAACATGGAGATAGAATAGAAAATGAATGGGCTTTTGAAAATAATATCCTTATTTGTTAATGTGTGTACAAAAATGAGACCAAGATTAACAAGCTTTCGGCGTATTTAAAGAGAATAGTATTAAGGTGAAAGTTAGAATCCTGAATTAATATTTTAAAATATCATGGGTAATTAAGTGAACAGAAAGCAGAAAAGCAAAGATTAGCCATTTAGTCACATTCTGCTCTTCTTCTGCTTTAGTGGAAGCACTGAGCTGCTGAACTGATGACTGTTCATAAATATCGGCAATATCGGTTGGTCCCAGCACCGAGTATGACAGCTTTCAATAAAACATTCATTGTGATGCTTTGAGGTCTTCAGAGGTACATAAAATTGTTCCCAAACTGCACATTACATGCAGTTTTCCATTATACACTGCACAAAATGTCCTTGACATTCAAGAATTTGCCATACATATTTTAACATGCATCACTCCAGGGTGTATTTGAAAATACCCTCCACTTGCCTTTAATAATGACTTGTCAAGTAGAATCCAGATCTTGGTTAATCTAACATAATATAGACTTGATGGTTTTTATTAACTGTCAGATGGAGCCCAATAGCAGTCAGAAACATTTTTCTCTTCTGTCATGCGTTTGTTCCCTACATGTTTCATTTCTGACCACTAACGTAAAAGGTTAATAAACTGCAGTATTAAATGTCATTAATATTCAGTATACATAGCAAGTGAATAAATTTTCAGATCTTTTATTTTAAAGATGTTGGGATGTTAATGTGGCTATTCTGCAGCTTTGAAGAGTGCACTATGCTACATGTATTGGCTTATTTGTCTGTGAAGAGTTCGTGAAGCATCTCTGCCACATTAGACTGTCAGAACTTTATCAAAATTCATGTGAATTTGCTTCATAGAATGGAAAGGTTTATCTGGTTTCCAGTTCTTTCCCTTTCCCTCCTACATTTTTTCTTCTTGCTGTCACAAAGTACAATTAATCTAATATTCTTCCACAAACATTTTAACCTATGTCAATAATAAAGTGGCCATAGAAGAGAAAGAGGTATGTTTTTCAGATATCTATTTGGACCAATGTCAGTAAGAGGTTGGCTATCAATGCTTGTTTTTCTCCACATTGGTATGCTTCTTAAACAAAGAAACCAAGTTAAATCTTGTTATGACTATAAAAAAAAAATTGCCTGACCAATAGTCAAGCTTCTTAAAATTTTGAAAAGTTAGAAGAACATAGATATAGCTGATGTAACTATTTGTTGCCATAATGACAAAAAATATTTTACTGAAAACTGTCCTGGCTTTATACTAGTAAAATTGGTAAATTTACTTGATAAAAAAACCCATTAGAATAATCTGGGAAATAAAATAGTAAGCTGAAGTAGATATATTAACCTGTTCTTCAAACTTACTTATTTTAAATTCCATCTTCAGGTTTTTTTCTGTAGCTCTTATGTTTCTGGAATTTAAAATACCTCCACTAATCAGGATGAAAAGGATGTCATGTTCAACATATTTAGCTATTACTTGCATATTTTCTTAAATGCCTTCTTTAAAAATCACATTTTGATATTAGCCCAAACCAAAACATAATTTTTTTTACCTTTAAAAGTAAACCATTTAATTTGAAATTTTTAAGATGACACAAAACTTCCTTCCAGTCTATTTGGTAATAAAATATACTCCTTGTAAACCTGAACATGTCAGATGAGAGCCTTAGTGTATGCCAATGTTGCTACAAACCATTTTCTGTTATCTCTTTTAACATTAACCACCACTAGGGAAAATAATTTTCCAATTACCCAGTGTCCAACCTACACAATTAGTCAGGGTTATTTCTTCTTCAGTTGGTAGAATACAAGTCTACCTACTTGTACCTTTCTACTTTCAGAAATGTGAAAATAAGCATTTCAAAACAACGTTAAGGTTGGTCTAGAGAAGTAATTGTAGTATTCTGCTTACGACTACAAGTAATTATCAACATTACTGTGTCAACCATGTAAGAATGAATCAGACAGATGAGATGTACTGATTCCTTTCACTGTGCTATAGGGTTATTTAGTTTATTTTAAAAATACCACGGGGAAAATGGGGCTTTTTTACCAGTAACATGCAACTATTTCTCAGTTAAATAGAAAATACACCTATTATTGATATGCCATTCTTTGTAACTACTGAGTATGAAAGTTGTTTAAACAGAAAAAAGAAAACCAATATTTTTCATGAGGTTTCTTGAGTTTGAATTGAGATGTGGAGAAATTAATTATGACTACATTGTTAAGGACTATGTGAAATCAGTTTAACTTTAGACCATTTCTGAGCTATGTAATAATTTTGTTGGTTCTTGTGAAAGATTCTTAAGAGACAGAACAAAAATGGCAATGTCCTTCCTCTTCCTTGAAAGGACATTTAATCATTTAAAAGTCCACTGTATGTGTGTCTAAGTTGAAATTCAGTGTTTATTTAAAACTGGGTCAACCAATCAAACTTGCACTATGAACGCAAGCTCTAGTGATGAGTGACACTTCCAGCCCAGGTGATCATGACCAAGCTCTTACCTTAATGAAGTTCCTACTTCTGTTTGCTACTGTCTTCTCTGAGGATAAAATGGATTATTTAACTCCTCAGAGTGCACAACACAATGTGCAGATTTCAGGCCATATGAAACCTTGGTACTGCCAGCAGACATTGCTGCACTTCTATATTGTTTTCTACATTTTAATATTATTAATAAAAATTATACCTATCAAAAATAGTTTTTATAGAAAACGAATAGTAATAATATATTCACATACATGAATTATTCACGAATAGTAAAATTTACCTATTTTGCATGGTCATTAAATCAGCTAATTATTTAAAAAAACTTATTTGCTCCTTGAATTGCTGCTTGCTGAAGTGCACTTTTGGCAGACATAGCATCGTAACACTGCCAATTACTTTCTTTCGTATACCATATGGAAAAGAAAATCCTGAAATAATGTTTGGAAAAGATGCAATAATTACCTTGTTACAAGATAGGGTGGTTGCATTATATATCTTATTGTGTTGTTAATTGGTTTTCACAAGCATAAAGAAATCCAATCATGCAATGTCCCCCAAATGCAGGATAGTCCATACATTTTGTCTCGTATTATGATAGAAATTGACTTTTGATGATAATATACACAGAACGTATTATCGTCTTGTGTTAGGACCTGTCTTAGTGCTAACACGCACTCTTCAAAATGAAGAATAAGCCAGAAATTCTTTCATTGGACAGTAACCATGTTAAAAATGACATGAGGAAAAGAACATTAATGAAAGGAACAATAATTAGTATAGAGCTTGTAAGAATGAATGAAAGACATTTAAAATTTTACTAAACATTTTTGAGTTTGATATAGTATGCTTTTGTCTGTCCATCTACATAATTAACGTACATAAAATTTCTGTTTTTAGAAAAACATGTCTGCATTTTAAAATAAAATATAAAGGTTTTGTTGAAAAATTACTAAGGACATTACACTTTTTACTATTATTAAATGCAAATATTCATTTTTGTCCCATAGCAGTGGGACCACAGTACTGTTGGATCAAAGCTGGGTGAGGTCTGACTCAGAGTGGGTATGGTGGGAGCCTGTGTGTGACACACCTTGTGGGAGCTTGTTTGTAGTTCCAGTAGGCAACACACATGAAATCTCCAATAGGAGCAGGTAAATGCTCTGCAAAATTCATTATATTCATATTATATAACAGTCACTGGGACAGAATACTCTGTCACTTCAATACAGAGCAGTTCCTTTAAGTAAAGAGACTTATTCTGCTGAACTTCAAGGGATTTACTCAGTATTTACAGCAGTAAACTGGGAAAAATAATCTGTATAGAACTAGGGATTTTCAGCTTCCAAGATTAATCTAAACTTTGTTTAATCATTACTTTTTCTTTTTTCTTTACTTTTTTTTTTTTTTCATATTTGTGATAGTCCTGTATACCAACCTTTCAGAATAGAGGTGAAAGTCGCTGGCAGAGTCAAACAGAAAAAAACCTCAATTATTTCCTTCTCTTACTGCCACTTAATTCATCATAAAGGGGCATTGTGCAGGGTGAGGTGAAATCTTCCCTTGATAAATAAATGTATGGTCTTTAACAAATGGAATAAAAAGGAAACAGTTTAAAAAAACCTGTATTTGTGCACACCTTTCATTAACAATAAAAACATTTTTAAAGAGGTTATAAGACACTCCAAAACGAACACTTAGTGGAGGTACTTCATGGCTAGTTCCATTGATGGTGACTTACCTTTTAGCCTTAGGGCTAGCAGCAGCACACTAACTATGAAATAATGCAGTACAGTTTATGCCCTACCATATCTTATTGCTTAATTAAAGTGAAGCAGTTTGTTAAAGAGATGCAGCTTCACCACCTACATGCCTGAACGAATCGTTGAGCAGCGCAAAAGTCGCTTTCAACTTTCTCTATTTCAAGCCTCTCACAGTGACTGTTCACACAGATATTTGTTGACTGTTCTTAAATACAGTCATTTCTTTCGTGCTGTGGCAATCCATGTATTTGCAGGATAATGAGTTGCGGGAATGCCTACATTCTGCACCCCTACCTTTCCTTTTAGATGTCATCCTGCCATAATAAAACAAATTTCTGAAAATACAATCTAAATAACTATTTCTGAAACAGCAATATAGTTTACTTTCAGTCCTTTGAGTGCAAAAGCACTGTCAAAGACAGTGTTCACAGAGACAAGACTTTCAAAAGAAACATTTTCCTCACAGAGCTGTTTAGGTGATGTTCGTTTGAAGCTGGAAGACAAAATCTACATGTGGCAATAATGTTAATGCACTTGCTACAGAATTATTCTGAATCCCTTATAAGGTGAGTTGATAAGAGAAAGTGGAGACTTGAAGTAAAATAAATATTTCTAATGAAGATCAAAGATGAATTCTTGTATTTAATAACTCACTGCTAGTGACATGGCTTTGTCACGTTTTAATAATTTTAGAAGTTTATTAGGGCTATAATTACATTATCCTAACGTTGATTCATTGATCATTTCACTTTTGTTCCACTTAGATTCAAATAATTATTTTTCCCAAATTGTGGCATTTTTTCCACACGCCTTTGTTTTAAGATTACTTTATATAAATTACGCTTTCTATCCCATCCCATCCCATCCTATCCCATCCTATCCTATCCTATCCGTTTGCTTTAGTGCTCTTCAACTCAGCCTCCTAGAAGCCGCAAAGAAAAAGTTTGCTAGAGTGGTGTCTACAATTTGTGAAACTGGTTACAGTATTCAAAAATCCTTCCATTCTTCATAAGTTGCTCAATTATTTGAATTTTTTTTTCTTATTTTGCAGCTAATTAGCTGCAAGTAACTTGCTAGCAACTGAACTACAGACAAAAGGAGTAGTGAAAGATGTTGATCCCAATGAGGTTATTACCAAAGTGGAAAGGCAGTTTTCATTTTGATCTAGTAAAATTACAGATTTTTCAGTAAAAATTTAATTTTCTATTTACATCTTCCTTCGATGAAAGGATTATCCACTTCAACAAGATCTCAAGATGACAATTTATTTCCATCATTTTTCTTTAGTAGGAAACTTACCACTGCTTTTATAAAATTATAGGCTCTGTTTGTTCCTCTGTTTTTATCCTTCTAAATGTCCATTTCTGTCACTAAATAATGCTGTGAATGCATTATCAACCCTTTTTGTAATGATTCATGAAGAGATATTTTTTTCATTTGCCTAATCATTTTTCAATTTTCCCAGATCATTACCCTCATCATGTGTCAGAATACTTCTGGGGCCTATGAAGTAAGCTAACAATTTTTTAAAAAATGCAAAATGTTAGTTGTAGGGAAATTATTCCTTTCTGTTCAAAATATTCACTGAAATATATGGACAGGCATTTGTTATTATAAATGGCTTTTCTTAACACACATTTTGGCCCTGGTTAATATAGGAGTGCTCAGAATAGAACACTTTCTCATATTTGTGGGTATGTGAAGGACACAGTATGGAAATAATTGGATTTGAAAGGTCACATAGCTCCTAATGGAGCTTTGTATAAAATTTACATGCTACAAATTGCAATTATAATTTGGGCAGATACTAACATGTAAAGTACAGGCTAACACTGGCAATTGGTTCCTGTTCTAAAGCTGTTTTCAGCTTGTTGATAATTTTGTGAAATTTATAGCATTTGGAGCGAATTCTACATGTTGCACCACCTTGATTACAAATTTTGACATAAAATGGATCCACAATCTGCAAAAATGTGTGTAGATGAAAAAACAGAAAAAAAGAAAACTGAAGAAAAACATTTAAAAACCTAGGGTTTTTATGTAAAAACGAGGGGTTATGAAAGCATCTTCTTAAGAGAGAGTTCCATGTCTATAATTTGAATGAGGTCTTTGAAACAGTCCATATTTTCAGGTCTGTATTTGGATAAGGGTGCCAGTAAACAGGTTTTCAATTTACTGTAATTTCTGCTTATTTAATGAAAGTGTCACTCCACACTTCCATCACATGCTTCAAATCCAATGACATTATTGACATGCATTCAGGAGAGACTTTAACGTTAAAGATTTGCTGCTGAACACTGAAGCTGAGTTGCACGTCATCCAGACAAAACACACAGTTTCTATTTTCTGAATGACTCTGTGCCCCTAAAGAAGCAATCAGCCATAGCCAGAACAGATCTGAACTTGTACTCCTTCATGTGATGGACTAATGAGCACAGGGCTGAAAAATGAGACGTATATTCCTGCTTGATTTATTCCCTTTCCTGAAAGCTTCAGAAGAGTGAGGAGTGAATGAAGATATACATGATAGAGACTTTGTGGGACAAATGAGAGTGTGGTGAATAAGAGGTAGGTGTAAAGAGAGGTGTGTTATCTGAGAGAGAAGCAGAATGGCTGAATCAGTAGGCAGAAAAGCTATTTGCTGATAGGGAATTCAGAGATGTATTAGTGTTGGACAAGAGAGGAATTATTTTCCAAGTGGTTCAAGAGAATGACAGAAGAAAGGATTGTGAGAAAATAGCAAACAGGAAAGAAGTATCAGAATTTTTTTTTATTTGGCATATTCTCAACTACGGCTGCAACTGATTGCAAAGCTGTGAGGTCCTACAATAATTTTCTGCCAGAGAAGGTTCTGTAATAAAATATGTTCCTCACCAAGTACCATTTCAAATAAATTACATTCTCTAGTATGATTTCTTCATTTATTCTATTTTTTTTTTTACTTTTTAAAGGAAATTGCACCCAAGAATCACAAAAATAATTTTAAAGTTGACCTTGAATTGCATAATCCTATCAATAACATTTTTAGCACAGCATTATTGCTGGAAACTTTCTCCAATTATGTATTATTAACATAGTTTGACAGACAGAGAAGCTCACTTTTCAAAGGTCACAGCTTCTCAATTTGAAAGAATCTGGGGGGTGGGGGGAGTGGGCTGCAAGGAGGAAATCTTAACAAAAATAATAGTCATAACAAAAGAAAGATGAAAAGGCAGGGACTTAAGGAGATGAAGCTAATCTTTGGGTAAGAGAATTAAATTCACACTGAAATCATGAGCTCTTTTTAGAGTGGTTTAAGTGACATTCGGTCTGCGGACAAAATTATAGGAAAAGAATAGTTTCATTTCTATTTCGTGTAAGCAAGGCATTTCAACAAAATGGCTGGGCATGCGTTTGATGTTCAATGACTTTCATTCACGGGTAATCTTGTTTTTCAGAAATCTATTTCACATTAATAAGTAATGTTTTACAGAGTGAAGTGCTTTAGATTTGAAACATATAGGATAAATTGAGTGTGGTGCATTTTCTGTCATAATTAATTCTTTTTCATGTGACTGAAGCTGTGATAATTTGTAGAAATACTTCTGTTTCCTTTTCAGTTGTTCATCACACTAAGGAAGGAGAAGACTCCAGATATCTAACTATTTTTTTATGTTGTTTATAACGCAGGTTTGCAAAAATGAAAGAACTGTGGTGGTCCTCAGAAAAAGTTAAAAAACACTGCCTTTTGTCAACCTTTAAGCATTTCTCTAGCAGTGGAAACAAGTGTGTTGTAGTTAACCATCCTAGAAGATATTTCAAGCTTGGCATTATCGTCCAGGCACTCACCCAATCACTTTGTAACCTGAAGGTATAAACAGACAGAATATAGAGGGGATTTACAGACATACCTAAACTTCAATACAGTAAGTGACAAGAGAGAACACAGATATATGGGACAAAGGGAAAGCTGCTGCTGATTATCTGTCTCAAAGAAAGAATACTATAGAGCAGTAGTTCCTTTCACTGTGCCATTTTTTTTAATCACTATGCATCATTAGGGAAAAAAAGAAATAGAGCATTCTTCCTTTATTGTATAGTTCATAGAGAGGATTACTTATAGCATTGGGAAGAGCATTTCCTTTATACAATGAAAAAGAGGAATGGTAAACTGTGATCAGAATGAAAATAATGCTCTCTAATGATTTTGAAGTCAAGTAGCTAATAAGAAAAGTTAGTGGCAATTCATTATGATTTTCATACCTATTAATAAAATACCTGAAGCAAGAGAATCTCATAATATTGTGTTGTGGGTAATTATGTAAAAGACAATGAGTTTTTTACTACACTGATTTTCCTACTGTATTATAAAAAAATGAGGTACAAGTTTATTTTCAGATGAAAAACATTTGTTGGGGTTTTTCCTCCTTGAATATTGTTAACTAAGCTGTGAGTCTGACACACAGAAGGAAGAATTCAATTTTCTGCTGAAAACATTCTAAATGTGAATTTCTAGCAATATGCAAGATTAGTTCATGGGAAGAAGACTCATTCAGGGTATCCTACAGCTAGTAGTCCTAGTATTGAGAGTTTTCATACAGATATCTTATTTTACAGGGAAGACATATTTGATTGATCTCAATCTTCATTATCCATGTTTAGATGATGATATTGTTATAGGTTGACCTTGTCTGATTGTCACAGATGCCCATCCAGCCATTCTCTCAATTTCTCTCCTCAGCTGAGCTCATGAACTGAGACAAAGATGAAGAAATCACTCAACACTTACCAACAGGGGATTTTTTTACCCTGTTGGACGTGCGCTTTCCCAGAGGCCACCACCCATGGCTTCAAGGCTCATCTGTGCCCTTTGGTGGGTGGCTTGGATCAAGCTGGAACTGACCGTGTAAAGTTCAGGGCAGCCCCAGTTTCTCCTCAGAAAGGGAGCACTGCCATCCCTTGACTGCCAGCACCTGGGCACCTGTAAACTCATTGAGATATTTTCTGTACCATTTTGAAAATAATAAATAAAATCCTGTATCTTTACTTAATACACTAAAAAATATTTATTGCAATAAATTGCAAATAAACAAAAAATAGCTTATTTTAGAAAGGATATCTTATTATAGCTTTATGTAGAATCAGTAAAGAAAGATTGAACAAAAGTCTATTACACTCATAGTTGGTAAGGATTTTAAATATTTAAAATAGGTAGTTTAAAATTATAATTTATCCTCAGCAGGAAATAACTTGAGATATTAATTTCACTTGTTTCACAGCTTAGCATGGTAGCCGTAGAGAAAATGCTCTTTGACTAAGTAAGGTGACTAAGAAATCTACCACATAGTGGTGGATAAAAATAAAAAAAAAAAAAATTATGAGCAAAGAATGAGAAACTATAAAAGGTACCATGGAATGAGCGAGGGCCATCAATAACATCTAGATGAAAATTAATATGACCTCTCTTATTGTGAACAAAACTTGAAGCCCTACCTAATCTGTAAACAGAGGTCTGCAAAACTATATAGAGGATGCAGAGCTCAGAAGTAGATGAACACTTACATTACTAAAACACTAGACAAAAATACTTTTTCATTTAAATATTGGTTTTATTCTACCATTTTGAACAGTCAGAGATTCCAAGGAAGCCAAATAATCGTATCATTAACCTATCCTTGTTGTTCTTTAAAACTTCCTTTTGTTACAATAACATCCTGTTCCTTTCTGTGTATTTTTTTTTTATCATGTACAAAATATTAATCATAAATTACAATTTCTGCTTGAAGTGGTCAGCACGGTTGTTATTTTTTATTGGAGGATATTCCCAAGACCCACACTAAGCAATGTCCACGCTTTCCCCAAAAGGACTAGTACCTTCTCTTATCTTCTACTTGTTATTAATTTAAAAGTCACTCGTGTTGGTTATTTAAAGATGCCTAGCCTTGTTCCTTAGAGTCTAGATGGCTAGAATTTTCAGTTCAAGATACTGTTTTTATTCAGTGTGTTATTGTTTTCCATGTCTATGAAAATTATTTTTTTAATTTAGCAAGCTGCATTAATTTAATTTTATTCAGCTATGATGGAGCTTTCACTTTTTTCACTTTACCTTTCATTGAGGTAAACATTCTTCATTATGGAACACTTTAAAGTATACTTTGCATTAAGCTCATGTTAAAGTTACACAGAGTTAGTAACCACATGCAAAGATTGTCCTGATTACAGAGACTTTGTGTTTGTATTTTTACAATTTTACTCAGTAATTGCTGAAAGTTTTGATAGAAATTGAATAAGAATTGGGTAAAAGAGGAAAAATATTCTGGATGCATATTTTTTTAATTAAATAAAAATAAAAGGAAACTTTAACAGGCAAACAACCCAAACATCCTCCCTCCCCGGAGAAAATGCAATATTCAAACCTATTACATCAACTCAGTTAAATTTCCGTAGAGTTAAAATATATTGGTACATTTGGAATGTTGTTCTCCTGAACTTTGTACTAAAAAACCAGGAAAGACTGGTTGAAGACATAAAGGTTTAGGGGCTGCCACGAGGTGATGGAACTCAGGATCCAGCATGAGGGAAGCAAAACAGTAAGCAGGACTAGAGCCGTAAACTTCCAGAGTGTCTCATCAGGGTTCTGCTAGAGTAATGCCACTGCGTAAAACTCTAAAGGGAAGATAAGACAATGACAAGACAGCTGGTCATTATTTAAGCCCCATTTCCTGCAAGCTCAAGACTACTGTAGCCCCCTTATGAAGAAATCAGGCAAAGGGGGAAGGAGACCTGTATGGATGAGCAGAGAGATCCTTTTAAATCTCAAACTCTAGAAATAAATTTATGGAAAAAAAGAGACAGGCCACATGGGAAAACTATGGAACATCATCAGAGTATGCAGGCATGGAATGAGGAAGGCCTAGAACCACTTGGAACTGAATCTGGTAAACAACACCAATGACAAGAAGGCGTTCTACAAATATATGAGCAGGAAAAGAAATATCAAGGAAAATGTGAGGCTGCTGCTGAATCACATGGGTGTCCTGGTAATGAAAAACACAAAGAAGACTGAATTAATGAATGCCTTCTTTTTCTCTGTCTTCATTGTGGAAGATGACTCTTGGAAGTCCCATACCTTGAAGGTAAGAGAAGGCTTGAAAAAGGAAGAGCCCTCTGGTCATAGAAAGTTGGGCTAGAAATCATCTAGAACCCATAAATCCATGAGGTCTGATGAGATGCTCTCATGGGTACTAAGGGAGCTGGCTGACCTTGTTGCTTTGCTGCACTTCATAACTTGAAAAACCATGGAAAATGGCAGGGGTGCCTGATGATTTGAGGAAGGCCAATGTTAATCCAATCATCACAAGGGGAAGGAGGACTCAGGGAACTACCGGCCAGTCAGCCTCACCTCCATCCCTGGAAAGGTGATGGAATGGCCTATTCTGGAGGTTATCAACAACCACATAGATAGGGCAATTTGGCAGGCACTATAACACAAAGTCTTTATGTTAAGATCATTTCTTGAAGTACATCTATACAGTTTTTAATCCTCATATTTCTACAAAATTCTGTTGCAAAAAATTCCTTTCTTACTCCTGACTTGTTTCCTTTCCGTCCTTCTACAGTGTTAGAGTACTCAAATGTGATACTGTAAATTTTAATCTTTATTATAGAAATAAGGTATAGCCTACCAATGTAATAGACTTTGACCATTTTATATAGAGGGACAGCTAAAAGAGCATTCTGAATTCAGGCATATAGAGTTGCCTGGAGAGAACATTTTATCCTTATATGTCACTTTATTGACTATATTAGGCTCCTAATATGTTATATGCACTGACCCTTGCCCATCTTGTATCATTCTCACTCTTACTCCATTTTAGGCTAATCTCCATTACTGGCTTTTCTCATTTAACAGTGTTAATATCTAATCTCATTCCTGGCAATTTTATAGTTTAAAGTTTAAAAAAAACAACCATGTTTTTTAAAAGATTAGGAATTTTTATTTTTCTTGATTTTTTTCAGCATGTAAATAGTAAATATCAAATTTAAAATGAAAAATATTTTGCCTAGAGAATCTATTGTCCATGTATTTCATAGCAGTTGCAGTATTTTTAAACTGAAAACTGAATAGGCTTAATTCTGTTTTCTGGTACTCATGGGTAATCGTATCTAAAGTAGACAATGCTAGATCCTAGAAACTCGAGGATTTGCCTTCATGTTGATGACACTATTTTCAGTGTTACTGGTTGAGAGCCAAGCTGTGTGTTTTAAACTTAAGGAAATTTCTGTAGTGAAAATTTGGTAGTTATGGCGCTTATGAAGCGCCTCGATTAGGTGTAACACCTTTTTTTCCCTCCACACAAATAAAAGCAAATTCTTTCCATAATACCATAAAACATGTAAATCTGAGTGCTACGAAGATCTAGGTTTGCAGTCTATTTCTCCATGCTGGTGCTACTAAATGGCAACTGCTTACACATATGACAACAATTCACAGCAATTTTTTTTTTTACTGCAACTGGTACTTGTGATTGCAAGGTGAGAGACTGTGAATGTGTGGAGCAGTTTTCCCGTGAAGACTTGAGTATCTTGTTTATTACCCCAGAACTTTAACTATTAGAATTACACTCTGGCTTGTATGTTTGCAGCGTGATACTTTAAGGTAAAAAGAGTGTCAAGTTTCACATGTAAAGGCACGCTTTTTACAAATACATTGTTTGTGTACTTTTTTGTTTTTCAAATCTCGTATAGAGTGTATGCAAACATTTCATACTGTATTGTGGAAATAGGTAAAATATGACTATCAAGACTAATAAACTTTTTTCTCATGAAAATATATTTATTTTTCCATTAATATTTTCAGAATACAAATTCCAGACCTTGAGAGGATGGAAATTCTAAATATAAATAGAAGACTGGATAGTTTGGTTTTTTTAAAAAAAGAAAAAGAGATTTAATTATTTAAGAATTACAAGAAAACAAGACCATCCTTACACAAAGGAAATTAGATAAAACTCCTATATTATGTGACATGTTATGTTAATGCAGCATGCAAGAAATACTTAAAGAAATCTGAACTAGTTAAGTAATGTAAATCTATTATCTTAAATAGCATCGAATTGAGCAGTATTATATTGTTTACATATTTTGAATGTAATTCTTCTTTACAAATGTTTTACCTTTCAGGTGTCTGATGTTATGCAGAATATGCATCATATTTTAGATTTTTGGTCTATTTCACCATGACATTAAAAACTGAGATTAGAAATTCAAATGAAAATCCATAAATATTGCTGAAATTTTTACTTTTCTGTTCTTGTGTGTATCATGGAACAATAACTATGTTACTGTGTTGCTTTCTTACCTTTAAAATTCCTTCATTTTAACCAGTACAGTAAATTAATTTTGGTAAAAGAATAATTACCTGTCCAGATGCCTAAGAACATATATTGTTTTCCGACTCAGTATGTCAAGGCTGAAGAACACAGTTTTAACATACATTTCATCTCATCATGGAAAGAATATAATTCTTTTTTATGATGGCTGTGTCTACAACTAAGTAGATAGAATTTACTGTTGTTAAACACTTTTTTTCCAGTTAAAACATATTTAACAAAAATATCCCACTTTTGTAAAAACAAGTTTAGAATTTAGCATATTTAGAGATAGATACTAATATCTTAGAATTATGTTAAATATTCAGGAGTATTATGGGGTTAACAGAATAATCATTAAAGAGTGACATTCTGATTTTAAAGTAAGGCAAATTCTTTTTTTTTTTTTTTTTAAGCAGAAATTCTTTTGTTTATTCCTTTAGTGAAGATATTGAACCAAGACTTCTGTTCTGTTGTTGAGGCTTTCTGAAAGTTTATTTTATGTTAGCTTATTACTGTATAAAATGTAACATATGTAATCAACTGTTATATCTGCAAGACAAAAACACTTTATGTATGAAGTTGTATCAACCAACATAGCTGAGTGATATTGAGCTTATAATACCAGAAACTTCGATGAATTAGTGAACCTGTGTGTTATTAATAAAGGAACAGTTTTGTGGGGAGATTTTGCTTTACATGAACTATGAGTGCATAGCTTGAACATCAGAGACGCACTTAGATTTATTTGCACATTTACACGTAATGAAGCTATAATAAAGTTGAGATCAAATTAAAAACATGAGATTAAAATGTTTGGTACTGCTTTGTATTTTGCAGATTAGTTTTTCTGCTATCTTGTACTCAGAAGTAACAAGGTCTTAGGCATTAGTTATAATAAATGTAACAGCATTAATTTTTCAGGGTGCTGTAATATATTTTGTCATAAATGTCTTTGAGGTGCTGCAAAACAAAACTACCAAAAAAACCACAACAAAAACATATCAGATCATCTGTGATGACTACGACTACTGAAAAAATAAGTTTTAAATACATAGACAACCACAAATTAAAACATTTCCATTTGGTATTAAACATCAGCAAATTAAATATATCCTTCTCCAGAGATTACTATGACTCTTCTGCATATATGGACTTTTTAATCAATGCATAAAATAAATTTACTGGCATGAATATTTTATTTTTTCTCTGATGATAATGTATTTATGGCCCTGATTTTTAAGCACGTGTATGTTATGAGATGTTCGCTCCACTATTACCAAGTTTGGTGAGTTCTTGTATTAAATGTATATTTACAAGTCCATAAGTTTATAAGTGATTGCACAGGGTGAAATGAAAACCAATATCTAAGTTAAGAAGTTTGCTATTATGTAGTTATTTTTTTTTTTCAGCCATGAGGTTAATCACAATCTAATATTTTAAATTATATTTGTATTTGGAGAAATGATGTGATGAGTTGGCCTTGGCTGGATACCAGTTCCCCACCAAGCCTTTCTATCCCCTTCTCTGTAGGACAGGAGAAGAAAATAAGATGAGGAAAAACCTCTAACTTTTAGGTCAAGATAAAGGCATTTTACTAAATCAAAATCAAAGGTCATATATGTGTGAACAAAGAAAAAAAAAACAAAATATTTTCTTCTGTACTTCCCATCAGCAAGCACTGTCTAATTCCCAGAAAGTTGGGCTTTAGCACAGCAGTTCCTCCTGAAGGCAAAGACCATAATTATTAAACATAACTCTCCTCCTCCTTTTCTTTTCTTTGATAACTTAGCAGATGGCAAAAGCCATCAGTTTAGATCAGCTGTCCTGTCTGTGTCCTCTCCCAAAATCTTGCCCAGCCTACTGGTTTGCGTGGGGAATGTTGGAGAGACAGTGCTGATACTGTGACAGCAATGCTTGGCAGTAGCCAAAAAACTGTTGTGTTGTCAACACCCTTCTAGCTACCTCTGCAAAGTGCAACTCCATGAGGGTTGCTATGGGGAATAGCATCTCAGCTAGACCTAATACAAGTGCATGCACATACGTAAAAAACATGTTTTGTTGGGTTTTTTTGTCGTGTGTATATATGTATGCTACCTGAAATGAAAAAAAATGAAATCTTTGTTCTTTTAGGTTATCAAAAACAACATTCAGAATTGAAAGTTGGATTTTAATATCAGTTTTCACATAAGTAAAATTATGTCTTTTACATGAACCTTCTGAAATGTAGTTTTCAAAAGTCTGACAAGAATAGGCTTTTGTAGTGAAACAGAATAGAAGCATGTCATTGGATGAATAAATATTAAAAGCAATCATCTTGAACTTAGAGACTTGGAGAAGGCTAAATAAGTTTGTGTCATTTTAGGACAAGAAATAGAAAAAATTAGTTAAACAACGTTTTAAGGCAGAAAATATCAATGTTTTTATCAACAATATTTTTTCCCTAATCCCTTGAATTTGCCAAAAGTATCAAATGAATTTTATAACAGCTAGGAATGGGATGTTTGGGTTGAGTGTGATAAGAACAACATTTACTTCAGGGGTTGACTTTCAAAATGTTTCTCAGTTGAATAACCAGGACCAGTTTCAGACAGATGGCACAAGGCATGGCTAAAGGCGGCCAGATAGTCTTTATAATTTAGAAAATTATAATACTTTGTGTTGCTGGGCTCAGTAGCAACACTGATAAAATAATATTCAGATACAAATCACTTTGAAAAATATTAATAGACCAACTATAAAAAAGATCCAAGTTAGAAATTTTTTTTAACATCTTTTCTTTTTTTGTTTGTTTGTTTGTTTTTTCAACCTGAGGACCTTTAGAAGATTAAAAATTATATTTGTGTTTATAATGATCTATAATGTTTTGTAATTGAATTCAGTGAACTGAAACCTTGAAAAAATAATCTGTTTTCAAGTAATGCTTAAGTAGGAAATGTATCCATTTACCAAAAAGCTTTTCTATATTCTTTATTCAATATTGTACCTACAGAATTTGATTATAATTCTGTAGTGCTGAGCTACATAAAATCAGAACTTTGAGATATATTTGCATTTTTCCTTTTTGTTTATTTTTTTTTTTTTATTTTCACCACTTGCATTCTCAGGGAATCTGTGTGTAAACGCAAGAATATTTTTCCTAAATTCTATGAGAAACTAAGACACTGGAAAAAATTTATTAATCATATATTTTGAACTTCAAAATTCTAAAGTAAAATGCATATTGATTCACACCTAATGAATTATCCAATATCTGAACAAAATTGCAATCACACTTTTATTTAGAAAGAATTGAAAGTTTGTAACACTTTCCTGCAGTTACATAGTATCCAGGAAAGATCTTTCCTCACTTTCAGAAGTTTCACATCTCTTTGAAAGGAAATGATGGATCCATTTCTGTTCATTATTTAAGATTTGAGAGGAAAAAGAACAAATGTATTAGACCACTATATAAGAGATTGTATGATTTAGAAAATAAATGCCTTTGAGTAACTGATGTGGTGCCATTCCTGTAATGGAAAAATCTACCAAAGACGTAACCGTCTGTCTGCAAAGTAGCACGCAGCTCTATGATTTACTTCAAAATAAATGTCTTCAAACAAGACTTTTTTAAACACGTCATAACATTTAAACACTTCTTGCATATTTGCTGACACAGCATACTGTAAATAATGCCACATCAAAGTACCTGTTACCATTTGGAATATTAGATAAGAAGCAGGATTATTCACCATGGGTTAAACAACGTGAGCATTTCAGCATATAATTTTTTATAAAGGGTTGCTTTCTTCTGCCAGATTGGAGTTCCTATGTAGAGATATACAAAACACTTTGTAATATACTAGTGGAATCAAATGCTTAGATGGTTGGCTGTGCTCTGTATCTAGCTTTTATATAGCCTCTCTTAGCACTGGCTTAAAGAGTATTTGACTGTCCCTAATTGAACATTCAGCTCCAACGATGGATCCAATCACCCCAGTTTGAGGTCAGCTGACTGAGCTTGTTGGGAAGCGCTAGCGCTCTCTCAGGCTCACACTTTTATAGGTCTCCCTACCTCATTATCACCTAGAATCATCGAGCACTCTCTCAGGTTTCCAGGTATGCTCCAATGATGCTGGACCTTGCCCCCCGACTGTCCAGAAACTCCCAAAGCAGAAACCAGAGTATTGCACAAATGGCTGTAAGTGTTGACTCCTCTGTAAGCATCCATCTTCTCCAGGACTGTTCAATTGTTCTCCAGCAATGTTAAATATTTGACTGTTTTCTCACGGTTCTTCAATATGACAAAGTTTTCCTTTCCTATGTTACCCGCAAAGCACTCAGTTCTCAGTTTTACCAGCAGTCATAGGAGAATTCAAAAACTATCAAAGCACTAAGATATCAACAACTTATTTGACTTTTAATTTAATAGATTTTTAAATTACAATCTAGAATGGTAGGAAAACTAACAATAGTCTTGCTGCTTTGTTGCTGGTGTCTCATGGTGAAGGGCATAACTGAGAAATAAAGCAGAGAAACTGGAAGAAACTGGATGTTGATTCAAACTCCATGCTTTTGGAAACTACGATCTTAAGTATTCAAATGTTTAGTTAACCTACACTGACAAACATTTTCTTCTAATACATATGGCACGCACCCTGATGTTGCTGGTGCATTAGTATATCATTACCTGAATATACTTTCTGACTTGCTAGCTTAAATTATTACCATAGTTGCAATAAAATAGTATAACTTGTCAGAAATACAGTTGTTTGTTAAACCTTAATTCAATCTTTTTTTCTTCTGCATAGAGTCTCATTTATAGGTGTTTATAGGAAGGGGAAGATTCCAGATTCCCATTCCTCAGGCCTATTTGTAAGCTAGGGTAGAGTAACAGCATTCCATTGGGATTTAACTTCTGCTACTACAATGGAATATTGTATGTTCATCTCATGTGATAGTATAACACTTTGTCTTACAGAATTGACGTACACGTAAACATCTTCACATGGAAAGCAACGGAAAAATTGTTAAGGATTATATATTTAATATAATTTTTCACTTAAATTTCAGTTTCTGCCTTGTGTGCTTTAAAGTAATTTTCAGTGAGATTTATGTCTTGGTAGAAGTCTATTGGTATGAACCAATTGCACGAACCCATAGCTGAAATAGGAGAAAAAAGTGAAGAGATTTTCAAAACTTTGTTATGTTCTGTATGGGTATAATTTTCTTCATATTCAGAGATCACTAGACTCACACAATCCTACATGGATTGCATTTTATTTACAGTGCTTATAAATATTTCCAATTAAACTATAAGCTGTTTTATCAGGCATAATTATAAGTAGGATAATAGAGCTTCTAGAGGTTACAGAAGATAAACTCATTGCAGGAGTCATTGAGCTGAGTTAATAACATAGGCAGTGACAACCAACAGATCATATCTCGTCCCCTTCCCTCTCTTCCCCTCCTCTCCCCTCACCTCACAGTATCAGCAAGGTTGGAACAGACCTTAGAGATCATCAAATCCAACCTACAATCTAAATCTCCTTCCCTCCCCTCTCCTCTCCTTCATTAGCAGTTGCTTTGTTTCCCAAATACATTTCAAGGATTAGACTGTGTTTTTCTGATGCACAAAATATTTCACTACAGTTGTTTATGAGAAAAACGTTCAATGAAATAATAGAAAATATGTGAAGAAATACCTGAAATGTGTTTCTAAAAACTAGATTAGAAGGTACATTGAGTACTTAAGTCCAAATTATCTGTATCTTATTAGCACTCTGTGAGCCATTCAAGTTTTTTACTATTAATATCTTTAGGAAAAAAGTGAATTACTATGAAACTGTTGGCGCTGCAGCAGATCACTTTTGCTGTTAATGTGTACTGATGTCAACCACTTGCAAGAAAGCAAAGGACAACACAAAGACCAGTTGCTCAACAATTTGTACTCCCTGTTGTGAGGCAATTATTCCCTTGGAGGCTCTTGTCATCTTTATAGCATGAATTCTGCTCAAGCTTCAAATGAATTTAAAGCTTTCCACTGCATTACTGGCAGTGTCGTTAACACTAGGGATACAAATTACAGAGGAAGAGGGCTGAAAAAAGACTGTATCACTGACATGAAAATTAATAGACCACCTTTCTAATGTCAAGTTCTCAGTTCTGAGAAAAGTTGCAACTTTACAAATGCAAATATGTTCCTATAGGGAGCAGGTGTGGAGAGACTACATAAGAACAAATAATTTCAAATTATAATAATGAATATTTGGGGGAAAAAAAATCAAGAAATAAAAAATTATAGTCAAAGATCATAATGTTAGATGAAGAAACACAATCTCCTAGAAGGAAATATTGCCATTCTGATCTTGCTAAACAAAGTTTAGAATGCAGAAGATCACTTTAATGTCATTGCTTTTTCTTGCTCAAATGTAATCACCATGACACCTCAGAAACTGCAGTTACATAAATTTATGTTTAAGGGTACAAATATAAGAAGATTTTCATGTCTTTGGTCTGAACATTATATCCACTTAGTCACAAATACATATTCCTAGAAGATGATTATTAATAAATCACATTAAATATAACAAAATATGGTGAACTGTTGCTGAGCATACTACTTATCAGGACAGAAAAGCACAAGTATTTTGCTGTGTGTTTAGTGAAATTCACTTATTTTTAATAATTTTAAGATTGAAAACTATGTGATTTAATACAATTTATTTAGTTGTATACTGATATGTATTCTCGTACTTTAGAGAAGCTGGGACTTATATGAGATTTTTTTTCTTCTTGCATTTTTGAATCCAGTGCAAATTGTACTGTTTATTGTTTCAGAAGATTATGTAATTTGTGAGTGGACCTTATCATTGCAATTGTACAGGAGTGCTCAGGCGAACAGTTGTCCTTATATTTCATCCAGGTATACTCATATAGTTTCATTGCAGTAATTTCAGTGGCAGGAACGTAACAGAAACAAGACTTCACATTATGTATGATAAAGATTCATTCTTGTCAATGAATATTTGCAGAGTTGGAAAGCACAATTTTAAACAGTATCTTGCTGGCTATTAAGTGTTAATTTTTCCTACATACTTATACTCCACTTCAACTTTATTTTTAAATACGGCCTCACATAAGTGCCTGAAATGCCATGACTGTTGAATTTTATCTCAACAGCCCACCCTAGGTTACATGTCAAGAGAATGGAAATTGCTAAACCCTTCCACATGGAACATGTTCCGTAAGGAACGTGCTGTCTGAACAATGACTGAAATGGCAGTTATTTCAGGATCTGAACATTCAGTCCCCTGAAAGTAGAAAGAGTATCACCATGAAATGAAGTGAAATGCATGACCACTGTAGCATCTGGCTACTGGCCTTTTTTACCAGAACTAAGAACAGAGCTAGAAAGTGCAAGAGAGTGATAGTCAGTGTAGAAGTATAGAAAGGAATATTTAAGCCTGAGATAAAAAAAATCTGTACAACTCAAGCTATATAGCTTTTGGACTTTCATTACTACTTCTATGCTGGATCCAAGTCTGTTGGAAAAAGTCTGTTGCTAATTTCTGCTGAATGGTATAGTTACATCTGGTAAAATCTTGTTTTCTACAGTGCAATTTGTAGATCTTGGTCAAGTATGAGTTTACATAAAAGCAATGTTTAGATTCTCAAAAGCTTAAGGCTTGAGGTTTCTCATCAGTATCTTCTGCAATGCATGCAAAAGCATATTTTTCTATTTCCCTCTTTGAATTTTTTCAAACATTCAGAGTAACATTTTCTAGTTCTGTATTCCAAAATTACAATTATCTAAAAATTCTCTTTCACTGAGCCCTCTTACTTTTTGCTCTTCCCTGTAGAATTCTATGCCTCCCTCACTAGGCTGGCAGTGTTTTAAAACAGTAATTTCATAAGCTGAGAACATTCTAAAATATAAAATATTTTAGTTCCTAAATGACATATGACAATTACAAGAGGATTAAGGAAGAAAGAAAAGGATGTTAAATTATCAATAGTCACAAGAAGATAAAATACATGTATAGCAGTATGGGGAAAGTACATCAAGGCAGATATATCTAACACCTTTGCACAATTCAATCAGAGAAAGGCAGTTCCCCAGGATCCTGAAGTACCACTAAGAAAAATCAGGAAAAAACATTTTTATATGACACATCCTTATCATCAGTGATTCTTTTAAACATTGACTAATGCATGTAGAATTTTATATATTTTTGCTTACTCATAAGTGTATTTGAATCAGTTTATACCAACTCCTTATATTTTATGACAAAAAAGGCTAAAGTAAAATATAAGTTTGTGTCTGCAAAGTCATCAACAACTAAGAGAAAAATAAGCTAAAAATTTACCTCTGTAAAAGAGAATACATAGGAGGAGACTATACAGGAGCCTGTATCATCTATATGAAGGAGACTCTTGTATCATTCAATACTCTCCTATGTAAAGAGCTAAGAATACGCAAACTAAAACTGCTGGTAGATAGACAGGGGAGTTACATCTCATCTGAAATAGAATAGCATTTTTATAGCATTATTTTTATATTTTTATAGCTTATTCTAGTAAAACCTCACTTCCTCATTCCTTCTTTCCCTTTCTATCCCTAACTTTTTGTTATCCAAAATAAAAATAATGAAGAAATAAATGTGCAATTCTAGTTAATTAGATTAGTAATTTAGAGGTGAAAAATTAAAGCTGCCTTGTAGGCTACAAATTAAAATTCGTTCCTTGTTGTGTCTGCGAAAGCTCTTCATGCTCAATTTTTCCTACATCATGTCTGATTAAGTCGTCTAGGTCTTTTTGATTCATGAGAAGCAGTGTATTTGTATACATTAAGTGTGTTCCTATGGTTTGGCTTCTTGGGATTCTGAGAATTCATCCTTGCGCTCCGCAAAATAATAAGAAACACCAAAAATTGGACAAGGGATTGGGTTTGCAATGAACTCCTGATCATCTGCAGTTCTAGACATCTGTCACTCTTGCTCTGATTTGACAGTTCAGACAGCAGTTGCACTTAAGTTTACTTTTTCTTTGGTCTGTTGCTTCATTCTCCTTGCATCTCACTCAATTCTTGTCTATATACTTTGAAGCCAACAGTCTGGAGACAGTTTATTCCAAATTATATATGCAAAACATTGAGTGGGTTTGGCTTCCTACACTGTCCATAATCCTCCTGAATATTGTAAAGTAGTAAGGAAAAGGTCTGAACATCATGAACATGTGTCAATATATGTCACTTAACCTATGGGGCCATATCTCATGTTCCGTTCAACTTGACATTAGTGATGTATCTATTAAGTTTGATTTTACAGTGCTTTCAGTATCTCCTGGCAGGAGTCAAGACTTTAATTTCCTAGTGGTATCCATGAGAGCTGAGATTATTCTGCAAGTGTTGATGTTATGGTGACTTTATAGAGGAGAAAATTTTTGCATTGGTGCTAATATCCTTCCTAATAATTAATTATTACACTTTTCCAATTAAAATTGCATAAATTATCACGAATTTTGTAATCTAGCATAGCTAGTAGTCATCTGATACCTCAGATGTCAACTTTTTGTCTGACTTCCAAGATTACTGGTAAGAAGCATTTGTAAGAAACATGTTCACACTTTCAATTACTGTTTATGCCACAAAGAGCTTGATATGTTATTGATCTCTCTTAGCACGCTTGCCAAAAATCTCTCCACCAGTGTAATATCCTGTAATTGGAGATATACAGATGAGAAAAAGAAAAAAGGCTTCTATTTTGGGGGAACTAAATTCATATGATATTTTAGAGTTGCTGAATATATTGAATAACATATTCATGTAGAAATAAATTCACACTGAAGTCTCTCTGACAGGTCTGCTTACAGACAATATTATTATCCCCTGCATACTCAAAGTCTAGACATCATCTGTTTTTCATCCTTTAGTGGTGGAATAAATCTTCCCCAGGCTTCTCTCAGCCATGTACAAATATTAAGACTGGGATCTTTCTCTTCACTGTGGCTGAAGTACTTCTTCAGAAGTGCAAAATACTGGTCTCTGATGTGGTCAGAAAACCCATTGTAGTGAGTAAAAGTAAGGACGTGCCTGCATTCTTGATTGGGCTACTCCGAAAAAGGTGAAGGTGCACACACCACGGCATTAGCCGCCAGCCCCACACCGCCACGAAGGAGCCCAGCAAGGGGGGTCCCGCAGTCCTGGCCCAGGGCGGCTGGCGGGGGTAGCTGTGCGGTGGCCGCTCCGCGCGGCCGAAGATGGTGCCGCTGCTCTGGGGGTCCCTCTCGGGGGCCGCTGTGGGCAGCAGGTGCCCCCGTGTGTGGCCCCGCTGCCTGCAGCTGGTCCCCGTAGGCGACAGGTGCCCACGGCACGGGGCAGCGGCCCCGGGGGCGCCCCGGCAGCTGCAGTCGGCGGCGTGGGCGCGGCGGCTGCTCCAGGTGGTCGTGGGCGGCCCCGCTGTCCCAGGGATCCCCCCTGTCGTGTCCCTGGGGCAGCGCCAGGTGCCCCGCGCTGGCACTGTGCCGGCAGTGGCCACGTGGGGGCGACGGCCGCTCCGGGCGTGCCGCGGCCGGTGGGGATGGCACCTCCAAGCCCCGGGTGCGTGGATTTCGGCAGGAACCGTCAATTTGCCTGGAGGAAAGATCCCGGAATAAAGGTGAAGCCCGGCTCCACTGGCCAACCAGAAGACTGCTACCTGCTGTTGGATCTGTTCAGTCTTCCATCATTGTGTGTGCCCCTCTAGTGAATATAGTGCTTCAAACCACCACACCTTCCATGAAAACTCATTTATTCAATAGAGTCACATGAATCTTCTTGTCTAAATCTTTGGATTTAAATTTCTTCCTGAATATGCAATCTATATCAATGGGGTATATTTTCCTACTCAGATCCAGCCATATTCATTGTCTTGACATATGTATTCATAGGAAGCTGATTTATTTACTTATTCCTTCTGTACAGTCCTTTTGTCTTCCTCTATTTCATCTATACTTTATATCTCTTCCTATAAATAAAATGCTTCTTTTGTAGCTTATTTAAGTGTAACACCTCTGGTACCACTCTGATGAAGTGTCTGCTGTCACAAGGAGTAGAGGACATACGGGTCTTCACAATATCAGTCTGTATCTCAGTTCTCAAAGACATTGCATTTCCTAGAAGTCTCTGCAACTTCTTTTCGTAAAAGACTTTGTATTGACCAGGCATCACTAGCAGTAGCAGATATTGACACTGACATGTCTGAGCTACTCTTTCTGACATTTTAATGGCACTATTCCATAAGGATGGTATTTGCTTTTTTTACATTGTCTTTGCAGTCAGCCCCTCCCAACAAGTCCTATCAAGTCACCTAGATTATGCTTATGAGGATGCCTTAGTTGTCCACATTTCTGTTCTGTGGTTTTTCATTCTTACGTATAGTGCATTTGCTGTCATTGTTGATTAAAACTTTGAAATTGGCAGGGCATTCTGACCTTTGTTTGTATAAGTGTTGCAGAAACTCATTTTCATTAAGAGCTTTCTACCAATTAGTCCACTACATTTATAATCTGTTACAGCAAAGCAGGATCTGGTGTTACTCTAAAGAATTTCATAAACTTTAAAACTGGATTCAGAATGGAGGGGAGGAAAAAGTTAGTAACAATAACAATTTTTCCTCTGCTTTTCTGTCCCTTAAAGAAATAACCTTTAATTCAGTGACTGTCATTGTTTGCAAGTGCTTTGGTATTCAGCTGGTGTAGCTGCACTTTTTTACTGCAGTGTTACTATACATAAGCATTTCCCTATATTTATATCTGGGTAGTTGCACTGAATTGAAGGAGGTTATGCAAAGGAATAAAGCAATATGGAACTTGGTGTAATGCCATTATGAGGGAAGATCTATACCTGTTTCCATTTAGTCATTGGCAATACTTCACAATAGCTTTGCTAAGCTAATGCCTACTGTTTTTCAATGCATTATGTGTAACAGTAGGAAGTATTAACAATAAGACTCCCATAGACCTAACTCATGAATTTGAACAGTAGGAGGAAATGATTCCTCCTACAAGTTTTACACTAGCACTGTAATTTCTGTTGTATGTTTCAATAGGTCCTAAACCATAAAAAGGACTTCAAGACCTGGCTGTGTATTTCATATAAAAATGTCAGCTTTAAAAGAAACATGGATTACTAAGTCTCTCATTCAAAGAGCGATCTAATCATAAAGATATAGGATTATTCTTAAGCTCTCACTTTGATGTAAAAAAATTTTAGACAGAAATGTTTTTGTTAGATAGATTAGAAGAGCTCCATTACAATAAGACTCTATGTCTCAATAGATGGGAAATATATATTCAAATTCTTCACAGGTAGGTGGGGGTTCAAATTCTGATGGACTGAATACCATGTTAACATTCAAGCTGCTTCATAAAAGCCAGAGCATTACATATCAGTTTGGATGTATCTTCTAGGCACAATCTATTCCTTAAACAGTCCTATAATAAAAGACTAGCCTCATCTATATCTTTGCAAATAGCCTTTTGTAACTGCTTTCTAATACTGTGATTAGAGCATATTCATTAAACTGAGATCCTTAGGGGCCACTGTGAGGAAGAAGGTCTAAGCTTCCAGCTAAGCCTAAGGTTTATATAAGTGCTACATTTCTAAAATTGGGGAGGGTTCCAACACATGCAGAAAGGCAATATTATGCAAGGGCAGAACTTTGATCAAGCAACAAGGCACCTTCAGACTAAGGAAGACAATGTTGACCAAAAAGGTTTGGAACTGCATTCTTTAAATTTGTGATTTAAGTTTGGATTGAATTGACTAAACTCTAGTTTCAGATAATCTTAGTTCTAGCTCAAATATGGCTTTATTTACTTAACTTCCTCACACACACACACAGAATATGTATTTTGTGCTATTTCATCTATTTTTAATCAACTATAGGGTTTGTATGTGTTTTTCATTTGTTTGTTTGAAGTTTTTTTGAGTTTAGTTCAGCTTGTTAGTTTTGAGAAAGTAGGAGCATGGAGCAAAGTCAAAGACAAACCACATTACCGTTCATTGTGTACTGGCAGTACACCAAGGAAGAGTAATTAAATAAACAGTTCCAGAGTCCAGCGATAGTAAGCACCTTAGGCAACAACTTCCAAGGGTGAACTACATCTTCTAGGGAGGCCAAGTCTAGAATATAGTGTTATATTATATGACTAAATACAAACATGAAAGTGAATGTCCTTGTGAAAGGAAAGGAGAAAGGAAAAGCAGAATACAAATCTTGAATTAACCTTCAGTATATTTATTCCTAGTGATGGATGTTAGAGAGAAAAATACTGCAACATGCATTGTGATAAAAAAACTAGAGACATGGCTAAAAATATCATTCAGGTTACCTTTCCCCTTTCTGTTTTCCTGTCCTTGTCCCCTTGGTCTTCAATAAGGTTTCAGAAAACCAGTTTCTTTTCTATATTAATCAGAGAATCCAGGCCATGCATAAGGATTTCTAAATTAAGGTAATAACTGTATCCTTATAAATAAGAACAATGCAGTCTCATGTTGAATGAAAGGGCATTTGCACATCCTGAGATAACAGTCTCCTTCCACATTGGTCAAATATTGGTACCTCTAATGTTAGGTTAGTCGACAAGGCTGAGGCTAAAGGTAAGGGGCAGCATTTGTTAATTGTTTTAATTTGTGGTCCACAACTGTCAGACAACTGTGAAAGAAAATATATGAAAGTTGCAGTACGGCACCAGAAATACAGAGTAAAAGTAACGTGCTGATAGAGAAAAGAGATTTCTTTTCTGCATTTCAGGTTTCTGTGGGTCATTTTGTATCCATTGCTGTATGCGCATCTGTTTTGTCTTCCCTCTCTTTCTAGTGTTTATCATGTATGCAGCACTTCACGACATAAAGAAAATAATGTTAGTCAGGATTTAACTTTCAATAAAAGATTTCACTTGTTATTAACCTTCAAAATTCTTAAGCTATTAATTTGCTTTCTTGTGGGCATGTGAAAGTTGAAGCTCGGAATCAGAATATATCATATTGTCATTAATTCATCACTAGTTTCATTTTCATCAGATTATCATAGGATTTGAGAAAGAGGTAGAGAAAAGACAGAGAGGAGCGAAAGAAAGGAAATTAACGTGTCAGATGGACTGAGGCAGTAAACTGAAACAGTCTGCAGCATCTGAAGTTAGTAAGGCCTAAAAGGGATTTCATATGGGGAACATTTACCTTTTGCAGCAGATTGGAAGAAGGAGTCTTTTGGAGCAAAAGCTTTTTGAGAAAGTTTGTTCGTTTGTTTTGTTTGTTTTCTTTTTTTTTTTTTTTTTTGCTTGCACTGGAAGTGCTTTTAAATCCTTGACTGCTGGATGTGAGGGAGATGAAAAGGCAGGCTCTTGGTTTATAACAGTCTATTTGAATGAGGATCTAAGACATGCATAATCAAAATACTATTTACCTTTTCCTTTAGCTAGGGTGTGATTCCTACTTCTCTGTCTTCGTATGAAGGAAAAGAATTTTCAATAAATAGAGCAAATTTAAAAAATCATAAAATAAATGTTAAGGTACTTCTTACTTCCTATGATTTAAGTTGTCAATTGGTTTTCCTTTTTGTTAGTTTGCGGTTTTTTATTCTTTTTCTCCAGTATTGTAATCTTGATGGAAATGGCATATACACAAAATTAGACTTCAGGCAAAATGCCACACAATTAATGGAACCCAGACTCAAGGATATGTGGCAGTGACAGCCATGACAGAAAAAAGTACAAACATGAAAGAGCTTCACCTCCCAAGTACTTTACCTTAACATTCTTCAAAGCTGCATCTTGAGAAGAAAATCAAATGTTATTTGTAATGTTTCCTTTTTCATGAAAACTAACAATAGATGTAAGCTGTATTAATCTTATGCAGAACAAAATGCATACAAGTGTAACTTTACTAACCGTGTCAAGAGTTAACATACTTGGATTTGAGCTGGTTCTAGTATAAAGTAAAAAAAAAAACAAACAAAAAAACCCAACACATTGTAAACTGCTGTACTTAACACAAAATAATAATAGATGATAAATAATATTTAAAAATCCACAAGAAATAAACATATGCTATGGCTTTCAGGTAGCAGAGCTCTGCATGTAAATTTTGATTACTTCTTTTTGTCCAAAATATAGAGTGGGATTTAAGTGTGCAGTCTTCCTGTGTCCCCTTCTTCTCTCACCCAGCAGAAAATAAGACTTGGAGGGTGACACAAGCAGAGGCATTATGCACTTAAAACAAGACAATTTGGATTACTGGAGAGCTAAGGAGTGCTGCAGTACATGCAAAAGATAAACTGAGACTTGAGTACAGAAGTGCAGACAGGAGAATGAGGACGGACAGTTCTGCGTAACAAATATGTGAGATCTGCTAGTGACAACTCATGAGTGCCAGTGAATCAGACACGCCAGCTTGGAACTCTTTATGTGTCAAATGCGATCAACTTCTCTTAAGAGAAAGTTTCATCAGGGAAAACAATAGAAAAATGTTAGTCTATTGTCTTTGTTGAATTAATTAGAATATTTAATACCTCATCAAGAGATGCAATCCAAAGGATGGTATTTTGAAAATTTGCTTGAGAAACCATTTTAGCTTTATCCCATGCATAGGTGTGATGTGGTTTTTTTCTTATGCTAAGTGTATGGATTATGGAGTTTGTCTTAATATCAGCTTCTTTTTAGGATCATTGATTCTCCAAAATAAGCTGAGGGGCTGTGAATTTTGGTAACACGTGTTGTCACTGCTATACATAGCCCTACTGTTGTGAGAACTTCTGCAGGATGCTGCACACAATATTGGACTTTACCATATTTTTCTTTAGCCGGAGGAGCTATAAGCTGTTCACATGTTTATGGCATAGAATATATGTCACTTTATTGAGGTATAGTACATATTCTGTGTAAGTAATAAAACACCTGCAGTTGGTTTGCTACTCCTTAAATGAACAGAGGAGGAATAGTCTCCTTCAACTGTGTGAAAAGATTCCCTTTTTAAAATAGTTGAAACCATTCTTATAGTAAAAGTGCCTACTGCCCTTGGTTTACTTCTTAAATAGGGTAGTATATTGAAGTAGAATCCCATTGTCAGCTCCTAGGGGGTAATTTTACAAAACAATGTTATTAGGAAAAATATTTTTAAATAAAATATTTAAAATAAAACTTCTAAAAAAACCCTCTCAATGTCTTAAAAAAAAATAACTAGGAAGATGAACTGAAAGCCATTCCAGTTTTGCTTTTATTTTCAAAAACAATATCTTTTAAATGATTTGTACTATTAAAAGTCTTAATGTCTTAACGGCATTCCCAGAGAAACCAAAGAGAAATACTGGTAGAGTGATTTAAATTAATTTAATTGCACAACGACTTGCAATTTTTAGGCAATATAAAATTCTGCGCTTTTTTTTTTTTTTTTTAGCAAAATGTTGACATTAAAGATTGCATATATAGGCTTCCTGGAGGCTCTACAGGGAGATAATACTCAGTCACACATTTAAAAATAAATTACTTATTTGCATAAATATTTTTACAGAAATTCACAAGAAAGCAGAACCAGTCCTGAAAATAATGGCAGGATTTAAATTTAAGAGCAAATATATTGATAGCTGACTCACAAACAGGGATACGATTGTATTTTAATAATTTTCGAAATGAGGAACTGATATTTCTTTCATGTATTCATGATTATTGTGCTTAGTGCTGCCTTTAGCTTTCCTTTGGATATTTACTTACTCTGAATAGTTATAGTTGAAATTAAGATTTAGATAAATGAATAATCACTAGTATGTCTCAGTAAAGTTGTACTTTTCTAGCATTTTTCAGAACTTGAACAGAGCAAGGTAAAAAAATACTGCTGTTGGAAAGTTATCCTAGGGGAAAAAAGATCTGGATATGTATCTATTTTTGCAGAATACTGAAGTTGCATTAAATAAGTTAGGAGCTTGAAGGAGAATGAAGTATATGAGTGCTTTGTTTAAAATTCTTCATTCTTTAAATGAGTGTTTTGAAGCTATTAGCTTGCATCTTTACGATTTATCAAAAGTGAAGGCTATTCCTTAATCTCCACAAGTCAAAATAATAATGACAAATAGTAATGGAGTTAGTAATACCACATAGTTGAGTGTTTCTTTTTGTTTTAACAACCTTCCATTCCCTACTCCTTTTCATTCAGTCAGCTGAAGAATCATCTTCACTATAATTTATTTGCAAAATTAGTGCTCATGAAAAAGTCCATGTCTGGGCGGGGAGAAGGCGGGGAGTGGGGAGGGATCTTGGGCTGAGAACCAATCAACGGCTAAAGATACACCCACTACAGAAGAGGTATTTAAGATGGATTCTTCTGGTAGATCAGGGAGGGAGCGGGAATTTTGAATTCTGCAACCTTCCCTCCCAGGGCGCTGAATAAAGCATACCTATCTCAAAACTCATCTGAGTTCTGAGTGTAGATTCATCGAGTCAACAGCTTGAAGACAACCTGGATGCATCCTCGATCCGAGCACCGGAACATCATTGACTACATCTTAGTGCACCAGAGAAACGTTTGTGTTGTCCATCATACCCGAGTGATACCTAGTGCGGAACGTCAAACAGATCACCGCCTTGTGCGATGCAAAATTAACCTACACTTTAAGACCAAACCTAAAAGGAGCCGCATTCCAAGGAGGAGGGTCCAGGTCAACAATCTTCAAACAGCTGCAGTGACAGAGAGCTTCCAGGTAAACCTTCAAGCTAGACTGGGAGACCATCCCATAGATCTCTCTACTGAAGCGCTTTGGTAACATATTGAAAACAGCATCCTTCAGTCTTCTGAAGAATCCTTAGGGTTCTCCTCCAAGAAAAAACAAAGACTGGTTTGATGAAAACAATCAAGAGATCCAGGATTTGTTGTCAAAGAAGAGAACTGCTCACCAAGCACACCTCGCTCAGTTATCTTGCCATGTAAGAAAAGCAGCCTTTTGTGTTGCATGTGGCAAGCTCCAACAGAAACTTTGAGACTTCCAGAACAAGTGATGGATCAACCTAGCAGAAAAGACTCAGTTATGCACAGATTTGAGTGACCACAGAGGATTCCATGGTGCTGTAAAAGCACTGTACGGACCCATACACCATGTTCAAAGCCAACTACTAAGTGCAGATGACCAAATGCTTCTCACCGATAAAACCTCCATCCTGAATTGATGGTCTGAACACTTCCAAACTTTCTTCCCACCGTGCCAACCATGTAGTCCAAGGCTCAGCAATTCAGCACATTACACAACAACTGATGAAAAATGAATTGGATACAGCTCCTACTGTGGGAGAGACTCTTAAGGCCATACAGCAGATAAAAACTGGCAAGGGAGCTGAGATTGATGGAAACCTGCCTGAAATCTGGAAGCATGGAGGCCAGGAAGTCCATGCCACATTTCATGAGCTCATTGTGAGTTGCTGGGAAAAAAGCGAACTACCACCAGATTTCCGTGATGCAGTTATCATCACCCTGTACAAGAAGAAAGGAGGAAAATCAGACTGCTCAAATTACTGAGGTATTACCTTGCCCTCTACTGCTGGTAAAATCCTTGCAAGAATATTTTTGAACAGACTAGTACCAGCTATCTCAGAACAACTTCTACCTGAAAGTCAGTGTGGTTTCAGAGCCAATAGGAGTACCACAGATATGGTCTTTGTTCTCAGACAACTGCAAGTGTACAGAACAGAACAAAGGACTCTGTAACTTTCGTTGACCTCATTAAAGCATTTGACACTGTGAGCAGAAAAGGCCTGTGGCAGATCTTGGAACTATTAGGTTGTCCTCCCAAATTCCTCAAAATGATTATCCTATTACATGAGGATCAGCATGGCCAAGCTAGATATGGCAACGCACTCTCTGAGCCCTTCCCAATAACCAGTGATGTGAAACAAGGTTGTGTTCTCGCACCAACTCTACTCACAGTCTTCTTCAGCATGATGCTCCAAAGGGCCATGGCAGACGTCGATGAAGATAACAGCATTTACATCTGATATTGTACCAATGGGAGCCTATTCAACTTAAGGCAACTGAAGGCCCACACCAAGACCCTGCTATTTGCTGATGATGCCGCCCTTGTTGCTCACACAGAAGCAGCTCTGCAGCACTTAACATCCTGCTTTGCAGAGGCTGCTGAGCTTCTTGGGCTGGAAGTCAGCTTGAAGAAGACAGAAGTTCTCTACCAACCTGCACCTCAGGAAGTCTTCCATCGTTCCCACATCACCATAGCAAGTCAGAGCTTAAGTCAGTCCAGCAGTTTAACTATCTAGGAAGCATCATTTCCTCAGATGGTAAGATTGACAAAGAGACAGACAACAGGTTAGCAAAGGCATACAGAGCCTTTGGAAAACTCCACCAGCTTCCGCAACAAAGGAGCCTCAAAGAGGAAATACAAGGACTCCCTGAAACAATACCTCACTGCTGGTCATATTGACTGCCATGAGTTGTCCACTCTGGCCTCCAGTTGGAAGACATGGAGAAGCACCATCCATAATGCTGTTGCCTCCTTTGAGAATGCATGTAGAATCAGTCTTGAGGAGAAAAGACAACACAGAAAGAAACATGCCTTGCCAATTACGTCTAAGGAGATTTTCCACTGTGCCTTTTGCAACTGGACTTGCCTGTCCCGCATTGGCCTTTTTAGCCATCAATGCGCTTGCAACAAGCGTGAGTAGAGCTCTTCCCATATCTTCATTCATGAAGCCTAGCGAACTTGATGAGTTTCAAATGCAAGGTTAAAGTCCTATGAGTTCCTTTTGGCTCAAATTTTTATGAATTCTGTTTAAGTGCTCAACTGAAATTTGGAGATAAACTATGTATTTTTAAAGTTAAATATAACCATGAGATTTATATCATTTGATGTCACATTCTTATTGTACTACCAACACTGATCAATGTTAGTTTGAAGAAAGAAACTCCTTCATCCAGGCTATGAATTTATATAAATGATACAGAGTTTTCTGTTGAAAAGATTTGGAGACTGCAATGATTTAGGAAGGAGGATTCTTGTTTATGCTTTTAAAGCCTTGTTATTTCCCATAATTAGTGGTCTGATCTGGCAGAGGAATTAATGTCCAAATATTGGTTTATGCATCCAGTCACATGTTTTCAATAAATGTTTTAATCTGGCTTTTTCTCAATTTTACTCTAACTTTTTCAGCTCCATGTTGTTAGAGTCCTAGAACTGTGCTAAATCCCCAGTAGTTATGTGGTGTATAATTCAAAGGGTTATGGTACAATTAGTCTTTTCTTCTACTAAAAAGCAAACTTAGAAGAACAGTAGAATTCTTTCGTAATTTAGCTGCTGCACTTAAATTTGCTGACTACCTGATGTTGCCTGAAATTCTCTTGAGTTCTTCAGCCAAAGAACAGTCATACTAAGTTTCTGCAGTAATCTCACACCTCTCTGCAATCATGTAATTGTGTCCTGAATATTTTCTTAGCAGTGTTCAAAATTAACTATTGATTTATGCTAAGGGTGAACAGCACACATATTGTTAAACTTGTCTTTTCTGAGTATTGGAACCAGTATTCAGTATCTCTGCTTTTAAGTGGAGCAGAGCCCATTGTGCCTCCAAGAAAATCTACTTCTTCATTGCACTCTATATGTTGTCATGCACGGCACAGTTCTTAGGTCAACCCATGCTGGTTAAACCTTTACAATCCTTAATATCCTTAGCCATGGAACTTTTCTCTGTATATTCTGCATCAGTAAATGCTTCAAAATAGTTTCTACAACTGTAATTCTCCAAGGCACTTTAGGTGCCTTGAAATTTGATTTCTGTTGAATTCCTATAAGGCCTCAGCACTTAACTCTCTTGAATTCCTTGGAAATTCCCATCTCAAATACCCTCTTTTTCAAAAAACAGTACATTAGTTATACTTTCAAGTCTTATTTGATATCGGGGGGGGAGAAGGGGCATTTATGTTAGATGCATTCTGTTGGGATTGATGCTATGATTGTAACAGTGAATATTAGATATCAGATACTTCACAAGAAGATGCACTAGCTTCTGAAGAGGGCAATTATGGAATAACTTAGAGGATACACCTCTGCCTTTTCTCCACCAGCTAGCGCTTGCCTTGCTCTTTCTGAAATGAAAATTTTTTCACAAAATTTGAAAGAAAATAATTTTTTTTCTGATAAAACATTTGGCATTTTCTTTTTTATTTTATTTTTTATTATTATCTGTGTACGTCTCTACCTTTTGAGTAATTTCCAGCTCTTGGTCTCAGTGGTATTATGCAGCAATTATTGAATTAAATCACTTTGTCTTAGGCAGAACCATCATCACGAGAGTAACTAAGTACATTAATGAACACATTTTGACAAGATACACAGAAGACCTCTGTGATGTACGGAAGCAGAATCTCTTTTTTTGACAGAGAGGACTGGGGCACATAGATACTCACTGGTCTGATGGAAATTAATGGAAATTATATACCTAGGCACCTTTGAGGATCTGCAACAAAGAGATTAAATGCTCAAGATCATTACTCAAGGAGTTTTTCGGTGAGAAAATAGTACCTGAAATCCACAAGTGTTTTGACTTCATCTCTAGGCTGTGTTCTTTAATTTTTGGACAAAGGCAGGTTGCATTAACAGAACACTTTGGGTAATATTCTGATGAAAATTACTGAAACAATGATGCCATGGTTCTTTATATCACTCCTTTATTTAAGGACTAATGAGAACAGAATAAAAAACAATGCAGTTGTTACACTAAATTCTTTTTCTTATGGATGCATACTTGAAGAAAAATATAATTGTCTTTTTTGTCTGTATGTCAGTCAGGAACTTCAAAGTAAAACTAAAGAAAAAGCCATGCCAAATCAAGCTGAACACACTAGGATGTATAGTCCTTAAAACTCCATCTCATAAAAGTGAATACAATACAAACATACATCAGCTGTAATGTATACTATCTGAATGTAATTTAGGTATTCTAAGAAATTCACTAAATATTTTCTTTCAAGAAGCCAGGGGACACACATGAGGGACAAATCATCTACTCTAAAAAAAGTATTTGAGATGGCATTTTTCAAAAAGTCTTAAGTTGGGCACTGATAGTATACTGAGATTCAGTGGAAACTGGATTTCTCCTTCTTTAAGAAGATGTCTTTTTAAAAGCCCATTTGCAAAACACCATTCTGGAGGCTTGACCAAGTGGAGCCCATGCAGAGATGTTCTCTGTAACAAATAAATTGTTCCCTTTTATTCACCTCTTCTTATTTCCCTGTTTCTGTTATCACTCTACCCTATAGCTGCTATCAACATTCATGACTTTGATTTCCCAAGCCTCAATATAATCTGCTGTTATTTTTATCCTTGTGATGCTTAGCTGGAAACTGTGATCGTGGGGGCCCGTACCACATTACTCATGGATTGTGAGCTGAACCATAAATAGCATTTTTATCCACATCTTGACTCCCCATTTTTGTTCCTTAACATCAGCAATATCTTCGCTTTCTAGAGTAACTTCTAAATTATTTGATTTCTTGTGCTCAAAGGAGTCTTGATTTATGGATGTGCTTTCTGGCACTCTGTAGCGTAAAAAGGAAAATCATCCAAATAACAGAGAATTGTTGACAGACTGGGTATCTGAACTATCCAATTTAAACAGAAAAAATCAGAGATTAAACAGAGTAAAAGCAAACATACTCCTCTCCATGCATCTCTGGGGACACAAGGTGAGCACTAGAAGAACCTTACTTTTGCTAACATTTTTAACGAATGTTGCATCTATATTCAGCAATACCATCTTTTATATAGTTTGTTCTTTGCAGCCACTTTGCAATTATTCTAATTACTACTGATGTTTTTCTTCCTGATTTGCCTGTTTATGAAGAATTAGCCATTTTGATGGTCTGAATTGAAAACAAAGTAAAACAGCCTTGTATGAAAGACCTAAATATCATTGCATCATATTACCTTTATAGGTCTTTAGACTCTGAACCAAATACTGAATTTTTCTCGTGTGCCTTCATCAATCCTTACAGAAGATTTGATTTTGTCATGATAGGATTTTTTAACAGTTTAGCTAAAAAAAATAATAAATCCATGTAATATCACACTCTTAGAGAACAATTTTAGGAGATTGCAGAACACTTGAGAAAAGAGTTTAGTTCTTATTTTAGAGCAAGGAAGCTAAGGTGCCAAGCAGAAAAGACATCATAGACAGGTATATAAAAAATTAATTATCTGTGAATATTTCAGAGGTTTAATTATTCTTATTCCTATTTATTTTTTGTATTGTCATGATAAGTATGGTTATGTAAGTAACTTGCAAAGTAATTTTTCAGGGTTATTTCATATGCAAAAGGACTGTGACAACTGAAGCATAAATGAACTTTGTATTTAATTGAGGTGAATTATACTATAATTACACCTCAGGTAATGGGGCTCAGAATCATTGTTTTGGTTGGACAGATTTTGGCAAATCTTCAAATATTCAACTCTGAGTCAAAAAAGTGACAAAATAATTTTACACAGCATAAGCTTATGCGTGCTTTTTTATTTAAGAAAAAAAACCTATAATATTTTATTTAGAAGTAAAGCTAGTGAAGGAATAATAAAATCCTTCTCTTGTAGAAAATCACAGCTCTCTACAAAGAATTGAAAGCATTCATGTCTATTATGTGTTCATGTCCATACATGTCATCTAGACAATTGAATAAGCAGTGCTACAGCAATTTCTCAGAGACTTTAGAACTCTTTCCATCAGTTTAGCTCAAATAGTGAAAGTAACTTACTGAAAGGGCACTGGTCTTCCTCAGCTGCATCTCTCATCATCATATCCATCATCATTCCTCACACAGCTCATCCCTAACAACTTTAAAAACAGTTCTTTGTTAGACACAGACCTCTTGTAAGCTCTTGCTGTGATAGATTTATTTTTTGGGGAAATTTTCCATTATCGCCATGATGCTGGCATACTGAGGAGGGAAAAAAGGTAATCCAACTAAGCCAAGGTCCTCAACAGGAGTGGAGCCAGGGGCCTCCATTGTCTTTTGGTTGGAGAACTAATAGCCCTAGATAGCAGGCACATTCCTGCCCTGATTGTTGTGCAGGGGAAGGATTGGAGTATGCCTGCCTTTTCCCCCACCCTCCCATCTGCTTTCTTGGAACATAGGAAAGGCTCTGCGAAGGTTCAGGGAGTTGGATTGGGTTTTTTTCGGGCTCTGTCCTGGAAGAAGCCCCAGTACTGTTTCTCTCATCTGCTGTCCCAGGGCCAAGACTGCCTCTTGCTGCTGTTTCTGTCTCACCAGCTCAGTTTCTGTGCCCAGATGGATCCTGCAGCAGCCCCCAGAGAGAGAGAGGAGAGCCCTGCCTGCATCAGCCCCAGCTCGGAGCCAGCTTGTCTGCTTTCTCCCCATCTCCTTTTGTTCCTGTATAGGGTAAGTGACTTGCCCATCGGAGCAGCACAACCAGGGGAACTCTCATTCCACGTGTGGTGAGCCTGCAGGACTTGCCTGTTTTCATCACAGCCTTGACCACACCAAGGAAAAAAATACATGGAGAGTGCAAAGGAGGGTGGGGTTTCTTGTTACCATTGTGTTACTCTTTGTTCCTTCTTAAGATAGATATAGATAAAGATGATGATATAGGTATAGATGATATATAGATATATAAGTAAATAATTTTTGCTTCTTTTTTCTACATTTTTGACTAAAAGCCTCGTTATTCAAAGGGTATAGTAAGGTGGAGGAGGAGCTTTTCTCTTCCACGAAGGTTCCTGTTGTCCCTGGAATCTATTGTTCTAACCTGGGACAGATAGTATTTGTTTTTCCATGGTGGTGCTATGGCAATCTACTGCAGAGCTGGTCCTGCTTAAAAAATATTCCTCCTCATTAAAAAGCAAACAGAAAAAAAAAAAAAAGAAAAAACAGAAAAAAAAAAGTCTGCATTTGTTCTAGAGAAGTAAACCACCTACCTAAGCATATCATGCATAAATGCCACTATTTCCATAGATCAGCTGAACTCCTTGCTTTGTTGTGATCTAGACTGGGGAAATCTATAGGATTATTCCCAGCTGGCATTTCTGAGCATTGGTTTTCCAAATGGTTTTTTCATTTTATAGGGCAGAGCCTTGTCATCATAAACCAGCAAAATTCTGACATGAACAAATGTATAATTAAGAGATAGCAAAAGTTATTATTAGAATATTTTTTCTTGTGAAACGGTCTTTAGAGTGTTTTGCATGAGACATATCTTACATAAAACTAATAGTGATAAAAAACCAACAAAAAACAATCAACACAAAAAGCCCAAACAAATTAAAAAAACAGGATATTTGAAGAAACATCAAAATAAAGGTGCCTGTAGTTCTGCAACCTTGTAGGAATTGAGAAAATATAAGAGAAATCATTGTAAATGGTCACATATTCTTAAACATGTTACTATAAAAACCTGTTCAAGAATGCCTGTTATCTGTTAGCACACTGATGACCTTTAACTCATCTTCCAGGTAATGTAATTAAGTAGATAATTTATCAAGAAGTAAGTTTCCTTTTGAAAGAACAGATCCATATTTTAACCTAACTGCTAAAAGAATGTACTATTTTTGCTGGATAAAAATATCAGAATTGTGCAAGTTATAGTATATAGTTGATATTATTAATTAATATTTTCAGGGTAAATGTTAGTATTCCATAATACCAGACATGGTTTATCATGACTTTTCACACTGACCAAAAATAATTATTTGTAGTTTTCCTACTTCATGATCTTGAGGTCAGAAAACAGTTGCACTTTATCTCCTTTTCAAATTAGAAGTGTATGTTTTTCTAGGCTTAGTAGCAATTTAATGTGTAAGATTCACACAGAAGTTTGTTTAGGATCATAAATATTTCTTCATTGGTCCTTTCTCAGGTCCTTGTCTCAAAATCTAAACCTGAGTACCAGCTGCAGCTGGAGGGAAGGAGGTTTGTCTGGTCCCCAACCAGGCACTTGTGTTAGTTTGGAACTTAGCAGATCAGAATTGACGGCCTTGCTGAAGAACTTGCTATGGGGTGGGGTTTTGTTTTTCTGTTTGGAAGGATTTTTTTTTTCCAACATGCATGTGGGCGAGGTGCCAGGTGGGGGCTGGGGTGGCTCTGCAGGAGTAGTGGTGCTTCCTGCACTGACGCCACCTGGGTCTGGGGCCTGGATCCCCCTGTGTGTCCGAAGGGACAAGCTGGGGCTAAGCAGTGCGGCTCCGGGGGCCCCCACCACTGCCCACTGCATCTCCAAGCCACATGAAGCAACCTGTGGGGCCTGCCTGGAGTGGCCTGGGGTAAGGTGGGGCTGGGGCTGAGCTGGCATCGCTTGAGGCAATGAATCCCAGCCCAGAGCAGGGCCACTCTGGCATGGCTGGGGCAAGGTGAGCCAATGGATTCCTGTGAGCTTCCGCTGCACGGTGACTTTTGGGAGGTCAGATGTGGAAACTGCCTGGCCCATGCGCGCCAGAGTCTCTTTGTCTTTTGGCTGTCAGGGGAGAGCTGCAGTGAGGTTGTCTCTCTCTCTCTCTCTTGCTAAATGTGCGGGGCCATGTGGCGCAGATGTGGTTAGATGCAGCTCCCAGCACGGAAAAGTGGTGAATGGCGTAGCTTCTGCCACCGTGACCGCCTGCCCTTCTCTGATAGCTTTTCAGCATGTGACGATGCAGCCTCTCTCTCCACAGCACCCTCAGGAAAACTGCCAATCACAAAAGATTCCTTCCTGTTCCTGCAAGAGTCATGTCAGCCATCTTCCATCACAGCATCTGCAGCCACAAGGCTGGAGTGAGAGTTCTGGACAAAAAGGAGGATATTGTCTCTTACTCTTATTGTTGGGTTTTTTGTTTGTTTTGTTGTTGGGGGTTTTTGTTTGTTTTTGTTTCGTTTTGTTTTTTTTTAATTACTGCTGTTCCTTGGTCTTGCTTTAAGGTTTTCCTCGTTCCCTTTAGTAGGAGATAAATACAAATATAATGAAAGGAATGGGAAAGCCCACATTATCAACAGGTGGCTCAGGGGTTGGTGTCTTTGGCAGAACTTCGGGTCCTTTGAACATGGGGCAACCTTTACAGCTGACATTCTACTGTTGTTGTCCACCCAATCAGGATGAAG
>VXBA01000895.1:0-22474 GCA_013399895.1 Serilophus lunatus | reverse complement strand
TGCCCTTGTAAAAAGTCTCTCTCTACCTCTCTTGTAGTCCCCCTTCTGTTTCTGAAAGACTGCTCTGAGATCTCCCTAGAACCTTGTCTTCTCCAGGCTGAACAGCCCCACCTATGTCAGCCTGTCTTCACAAGAGAGGTGTTGTCGTGCTTCGATCATTTTTGTGGNGAGTGGTGTTGTAGTGCTTGGATCATTTTTGTGGCCATCTCTGGACTTGCTCCAACAGGTCCACATCTCTCTTGTGTTGGAGGCAAATTCACCTTCTTTGACCTGCTGGCAACACTGCTTTTGATGCAGCCCGGGATACAATTGGCTTTCTGGGCTGCAGGTGCACATTGCCAGCTCACGTTCAACTTCTCATCTACCAGCACCCCCCAGTCCTTCTCCTCAGGGCTGTTCTCTATCCATTTTCCACCTAGGCTGATATTGTCATTGGTATTGCTCTAACCCTGGTGCATGACCCTGCATTTACTGAACTTCCTGAGGTTTGCACAGGGCCATCTCTCAAGCCGGGCCAGGGCCCTGTGTGGTGTGTCTTCCCTCCAATATGTTGACTGCACCACACAGCTTGGAGTAATTGCAAACTTGCTGAGAGTCCACTTTATCCCACTGTCCATGTCACCAACAAGGATGTTAAAACAGCGCCAGTCCCAGTACTGAGCCCAGAGGGACACCACTTGTCACTTGAACATTGAGCTGTTGACTTCAACTCTTTGAGTGCAGCCATCCAGCCAGTTCCTCATCCAATGAGCGATCTGCTGTGGTGGTTTGAACCACTGTTTCTCACTAGGGGCGTGCACAATGACGAAAAGACTAAACAGAATTTGAACACCAGGGAAACAGTTTATTCGTCTGAGGCTCAACCAGGGGGAAGAAAAAACGGCTTAGGGGAGCCCCAGACTTAACACAAAAATTACACCTGACAAAGTCATGCATAAAGGGAAAGGAAAAAGAAGAAGGGAAATAAACAAACTGCTTCTCAAAGGCCAGGCAGGCTGGCCTTGGAAAAGCAGGGGAAAGGGAAGCCGCTTCTCTCTCTCTCTCTCCCTCCGATGGTATCACTCCCAGCCCTCGAAGTCTCTGCGAAAACACAAAAGAAGTAAGAAGCAGCCCCCTCACCCCAGGGAAGCCACTTGGGGAAGCTTTTCACTTGCGATTGTGCTGGCTTGGCTCTGATGCGGATGAAGGTGGGTGGAGTCAAGCCGTGGGGCCTGGAAGCCGTGAGGAGAGGGGCCGTGCTGCTGCTCCCCAGCTAGCAGGAAGCTGAAGAGAGGGAGGACTTCCGTGCTCCAGCCTTTACAGCCCTCCAAGTCCCGCGCGACTCTTGCTGTCTTCTTCCCGGCTTCACCATCTTCTGATTGGCCAGCAGTCCAGGCTCCACCTCTCTTCTGAGATCTTCACTTCCAGCAAAATGGTGGTTCCCTCCAAAAACCACGAGCTTGTTGCTTGGAGGCGCCATGTTTTTACCAGCTGCGGGTCACCTGTGGGACCCTTGGAGTGGCCACCACCCCTCCGTGCGGCCACTGCCAGCATGGGGCCTTGCCGCTTCCCTAGGGACTCCTGCAGGAGGAAGCCCCGGGCCCACGTGGCCGACCATGACCTCCTGGGGCAGCTGCTGTGCCCACCATGGATGCCGGGACGCTCCCCAGGCTGCAACCCCCAGCCAGGACCGTGGGACACCCTGCCGGCCTCCCCCACGATGGTGCGGGGCCAGCAGCACCAGCTGTCAGCCGTGCTGGTGGGGTCGGGATCGGCCGCTGCCCAGAACTGGGGCCGGCTGCCGCCCAAGGGGATGGAGAGCAGCGCTGCTGGGAACTGCTGCCGCTTACACCATGGAGCCCGGTCCACATGCGCTCCATGCCACACCAGTGCGGACCTGGACTTGCTGCGGCATGGCTGCTGCTGCTGGGAACCGCTGCCACTGCTTGCACTGCCAAGCTGGCTCCGTGCCGGGCTTGTCGGCAGCCACCGCTGGGGAAGGCGCCTGCGTGGCAGCCCCGAGCCGGGCTCCGCTCCTGTCTCTTCCCCTGGCATTGCAGCTGCACTGCTAATGGGCTGCCGGCAGCTGCCCGCCCACATCTCTGCCACCACCGCCGAGCTCTTGAGTGAGTCCTTGCTAGGGAAAAAACTATGGGGAGATGGCTGGGGCGACCCCTACCTCCCCCAAGCGGGAGACCGAGCAGGAACATGGGCTGCCTCAGGCCCCCCCCCCCCCCAGCCAGCCCTGGAGGGCAAGGTGGGGAATGAAGAGCCTGAGCTTTCTTGAGGGGGAAAAAAAACCNAGACAGTGTAAAATGCTTTGCACAAGTCCAGGTAGATGATGTCATTCATTCTTCCCTTATCCACCAATGCTGTAACCTCATCACGGAAGGCCACCAAATTTGTCAGGCATGATTTAGCCTTAATGAAACCATGATGGCTGTCACAGTATCACAGTATTAGCAAGGTTGGAAGAGACCTTTGAGATCATCAAGTCCAATCTATAACCCAACACCAACCAACCCATGATCTAAACACGAACTCATTGTCCAGTCACCAGTTGTCACCAGTCACCTCCTTATTTGCTGTATGCCTTAACATAGTTTCCAGAAAGATCTGCTCCCTGATCTTGCCAGGCACAGAGGTGAGTGATACCAAGAAGGCTGTAGTTTGGCAGGTCTTCCTTACATTCCTTTTTAAAAATGAGCTGCTATAACTTCTCAAGACTTAGCTGCTGCCTTTGCCAGTTCACTCAGAACCGGTGGATTTATTTCATTGAATCCCACGGACCTGGTCTGGCTGGAGCACTTGCCAGTGCAGACCAAGGCCAAAAAAGTTCATTGAGTACTTCAGCTCTTTTTCATGACCCAGGCAACCATGTCTATTGTTTACTTCCAGAGAGGGCCATTCATCTGTCAACTGGAGTATTTTGATTTCACCTGCATATATGGTTAATAAAATGTCCTGCTTCTTAGAACTTTTTATCTTTGGCTGTCCTTACTGTCTGTAAATAATAATAATAAAAAATCTGCGAGAAACTCTTAAAATGCAAAACAAAGGAAAACCCTGTAGTTTTTATATGTTTCCTAAGTGTTTTACATGTCTAAGTTAAAACGTCGTTTCTCCTTGATTCATCAGACCCCTCCTTACATCTTTTTAGTATTTAAAAATAATTGATATATCTTCCTTGTAGTCCCAAGATACTGATATTTCCTATGGTTCTTCCTTCCTCTTCTCAGATGCTGGATTTTTGTTGCATAATGGAAGCTATCTGCATAAGTATATTGCTTAAGATGCCACTACAGTGGATAAGTGGATTTGTTTTTAATTAAGAAATAAAAAGAAGAAAAGGTTTAGCTTTTGGGTGTTTAAGAACTTCTAATGTATCTGAACACACAAACATTACTTCTACACTTTTAATGTCACTTTGTGTAAGCCAAAACACATACTTTTATTAATTTTTTTCTTGGTAGGCTATTATTGTCATCATTTTTTTTTCTACTTTATCCTCGATAACTGTTGTCACATCCAGTAATCCCTGCGGATGCCATATGTGAATCTTTTTAACAGTAAGAGGGCTTCATGTATTTTAACTTTTTCGCAAACTTTCTTGGAAATGCATTTGGCTTGAAACCATTTTAATCTGACAGCTAAAGCAGAATTAAAAGGGGGTTTTCTGAATTTAAAGGAAACTTACCACATCTGCTTTGATCTAATATGCTTAAAAATACCAGTTTCAAAATTAGCTAAGTGCAGCTTGCCTTCTTGTAATTATACATTTTGATGGATTAAATACATTTTTTCATAGTTGTTTTTTCCCCTTTCTTACAGATAATTTTGCCCACAGAACAGCAGTCCGGCAGGCACTAGCTAATGACAAAGACTGGCAGGGAAAATTTATCTCCGCAGCTCTCCCCTTGCTAGAGAAGCAGCACAATGAGGTTGCTTATCTGGTACCCTGGTGTCAACTTGGGAAGCCTCCAAAAGAAGGAGGTAAGCTTATCTTTTGCTGGTTAAAGTTACCAATACAAACAAAAAATGGCTTAAAGTTTAAACCAGGCATTGCATGGTTTTATAACCCTTTATGTAACAAATGCATGTATGTGAAAAAGGTGACATAACACAGATGAGGGACAGAGTTTTTAAAAAGGACTTTACACTAACTTAATCAATAACTTACATCGTTTAGAGCCCCTAGATCATTAAGGTTGTTAATGGACAGGGTTGTGACTCGCTAAACGAACATGCAAAATAGCAGGGCCATAGTAGTGGTCAGAGCAGACTTCCTTTGTCTATCCATCAGTGAGAGGGCATTTCCTGGAGACACTGGGCATAATGATTGCTCTCTTTCACAGAGATTTTTCTCTTTTATCAATTTGCTTTCATGTTACTGCTTCCTTTGCATAACAATTTTTAAAAATCCCTATTTTTTTTTCCCTATATGTGCAAGCCAAGCATACTTTGTAACAATCATAGGTTAGGTATCAAATGTCCTTTTGTATTTTAATTCTCTGTAGCAAATATGATGTTAATAGTGTTAACTGTTCCCCCATTTATGAACATTTGCACAATGTGTTGCATGAAGTGACAAGGAGCAGGCCTTGCTTCAGGCCCACAATGCATGCATACATACAGTAGTCTTTATCTCCCTAGGATTCTGAATTTTATGCCATTATAGTTGAACTTGAAAGCAGTCCAATTTTCTCCTAAATCTAGAGAGATGACTTTTCAAACACTTTGTTCCTTTTGTAGTTTATCTCTAGTCCATTGCTGGAGAATGAGACCATGCTTGCCTTACTACAATATCAGCAACTGTAATCTGAAGTAACTAACTCAACAGAAAGAAGACACATAACTTTTAGCAAGACTGGAGTTTTTTGACAAATTATGCTATTTCTCTACAAATAGGAGAGATTGTTTGGCAGAGTAGAGATGCTAAACCTAGTCGTAGTGTGTCGGTTATGCCATCAGATCTTGCTGTAACCAACTACCAGAAGATAAAGGAGTTCGTAATGTCATAAACCACTTCAATACCAGAAAACATGACCAACCTTAGAAAACACCACCTGGCATTGTTCAGACAGCCACCCAAGTCCCTCAAACATGTGCGAGTACTCACGATTTCTGCAAAGTAGTCTGTGTCTCCCAAAATTTGTAAGCAACACTGAAAATTGATAAGCTGGGCTTTGTATGAAGCATTCTGTTCCACAGGGTACTTATATTTGCACTTGACTTAACTGCAGTTAGTGAGCCTGTGCTCCTATGAACCTCTGAAAGCTGTGAGTTTTTGTGCATGCTGGAACGGACAAGCAGTTCCCTGCTGACTCCAAAGGGCAGGGAAATGCAGTACTGATTTCCCAGGAGATACATCATGACCATGACCCAGTGTTCGAGAACTGGCATATTAATTTGTATTTCCTTCCTTGTAGTAGTGTTTGCCTTTTCTTCTAGGGGTATACGAGTGGGTTACTTTCCATATGAAGCCTGGTGGGCCTGCATTGTGGGGTGAAGCATTTCGAGCTGCAATCAATGCTCACATCAACACAGGCTATACCAGGCTGATTGGTGTTTTCCACACGGAATATGGATTACTTAATACAGGTACTACTCAATTTGTGATACAGACTTTGGCATAGGGAGAGGGAGAGGGGCAAGCCCTCATCCTGGATCAGGATTGGCCAGCTTGCTGAAAACATTTGTGAGGCTCACCACAGTCCTGTAAACAGTCCTTAAACCCAGCTTTGTCTGTTGAGTTACAGGCTTAAGCCAGTTGCCACAGCCTTAAAAGCCTCTCACGTCCCCTGTTAACATATAAACACTTAGTAAAGGATCATCCCACTACTGACTTGCCTGGAGAATTATTTCTGCTAACTGCGAAGCATCTAACAGATGAAGGCAGATTGCTAGGACTTAGACTATATGTTGTATTGCAGCGTAACAGTATTCAGCTGACTTTATTTGTACTTTCTCAGTCCATGTATTGTGGTGGAATGAGAGCCCAGATCACCGGGCAGCAGGAAGACACAGTGCCCATGAAGATGCCAGAGTTGTAGCAGCAGGTAAGAGACGACGTATCCAGAGAACTCACTTGTGTCACCTGCATGCATGCTGAGAAAAGTATTATATTTCATTGAATGACTGTCTTAATTAAACATGCATTTAATTGCAGTGCGCGACAGTGTCAGGTTCTTGGAGTCCCAGCAAAATGCACTCCTGATTCCTCTGCAGTGCTCACCACTGAAATAACCTTGCTCTAAAGGATGTAACTGATGGCAGAAGAGACAAGATAGAAGTACTGTCAGCAAGTGACATGGATTGCCATACCCTCATGAACTAAGCAATTCGTCAGTGGACAGAAAATGGATACAAAATGTTGGTCACTAGCAATGTAAATCAGCACCCTGATATCAATTACTAAACAGAAGATTATTATGTTCTTACTCTCCAGGTGTCATGGTTATGGTGCTGCTCTTTTTTTCTCTCTCTCTCTCATTCCCGGTGTTGTGTGTGTGTACCTGCGGGGGGCCCGTATTGCCGAGACAGGAGCGGACAATGGAGTAATGCAGTGGGTCCTGCCCTGCCCTTGACTTGCTGGGCGTGCTGGTGCTGAGAGCGACAGGTGGGCAGCCCCGGTGGTTTTGCTCCTGACAGACCCTGAGCGGCAGAGCTGGTGGCCAGGCTGTGCCACTCCTGCCCTTGCTGCCTTGCCACTAGGTGGGATGTGGGCTCTGCATGGAACCAGCAGGTGGTGGCGGGCAATGCACGCACCTGGCCACGGCGTCTTGGGCCGCTCCTGGCGGGGCGATGGCAGCCTATTCTATTTCCTAGCAGGGGCCGGCGACCTCGGGCAGTACATCACCCCCATCCCATGTTGCTGTAGCGGCAGCTCCATGTGGGCTCTGCCCCAGCAGTGGCACGTACCTGGCAGGGCTGTGGGTCCCAGCACCTGGGTGCTGGCAGACATGCACCACGGAAAGTGGTGGCCACCATGAGAGCCAAAACTACATGTCTACAGTGGGGGGAGTTTTTTGCAGTTTCTTTTCTCGGGCAGAACCAGGGCGGAGCCAAGACAGGGCGGATTTAGTCGTGGCCAATGGGAAAATGCCACAAAAACACAACCACACTCACAAAAGATAACAGAAGTATTGCACATGCCCAACAGCCAGGAACTTAAGGGAGGGGCCAAAGAACCCTTTAAAGGCAGTCACTGAAGCACTGGGGCTTCCTGTTTTGCTGGTGGCTGGAAGAGAGAGCAGCTCCTCGCTCCTGACGGCTGCATCTGCCATTTTTACCACAATGCATGGGACCTCCCAGCCCCATTCTCCCAAGCAGTTGCCCTCCTGCCTAAACAGAAGACCAGCTAACCCCTACCACTTCTCCTCATCTCCCAAGAAGAGGATTTCCAGCCTGACTTCCACTCTGCTTTGCTGATCTAAAACCTTGTAACCCTATCCGTACTTTCAGAAATCCCCTCGGAAAACCCCCCGGCACCCTGTTAGTTAACGGAGCACATTTGCAGCCCTGTACATCACAGCACCCTCCTGCTGCACCCTCTGTGGCACACCACCAGAGATTTTTGGGTTTTTTTCTTCTCCCTTCTTTAGGAAAGGCATTAAGATATAGAGATTGTTTATTTTTTGTGAGTAGTGTTTTTTTCTTTGCTCATTCCAATTCCATTTTTTTCATTTCAAATTCATATTTACCTGTATGTATACATACAGTGTGTATATACGTATTTCAATAAAACATTCTGAATAATTCTCTCATTAATAACCTTAAGTAGTCCAAACTACCACATTTTTGGTGCCCAGTGTGTGGCCAGATGAGATACTAATCAGAAGCACACCCACTTCAAAGAGATCTCCCTGAGGACAGTCACCATGTTCTCCTTCCTGTTCACCCTTAGTTGGCAGCTGGGTTTAGTGTTCATATTTCTATTTCTAGACCAGGCCATTTGATTAAGAAGGATCACCAAATGAGTGCAGGTTATAGTCAGACTAACCTGGTAAGCCCGGAACATTATGCAGTCGGTACTGGTCGTTTTCTCGAACGCTCACCACGGCATCAAATTCTGTGAAGAACCTTGGGGCTTCATATTTAACACTGCATTCTCTGGGTCAGGACCACGGGGTGGTACTTGTTTCTGAGATTTTACCTCCTTCATGTTTGGCACAAATATAACACAGTTTAGCCCAGTGGGTCCCCCACTTGATTTCAAAGATTTACTGCTATTGGTAATGTTGTTGTCTGTGTTTAACACAGTGTTCTCTAAGATTAAAGACAAGTTAACATCGGTGAGAGGAATCATCACCTCAGCCCTAGCAGCTGGGGAAGCTGACCATAAATCCACTCCAGACACAAGTTCGTTGCCTGGGCCAGAATCCACCAACCCACCACAGCCTGCCTCCAACACAACCACTCAACACTGAATTGTATTGCTGACAGAGGAGATCTGTCAAGTGCTACAACAAAACCCAGTTCCCGGCACGCTCCAACCAACTCCACAGGTCAAGATCTCCAGCAAGGTCCAGAAATGCCTCCAGGACGACCCCATGGCCGGCACTGAGGGGAGTGACCTTGCTGTCACTGCCATGTGCGGGACTCTGGTACAAACGCTTACCGCAGCTTGGTTGCGAATGCACAGCCCACAACCAGTCCTGTCACCCAGTCAGCACCAACAGCCAAACAAAAGCAATCAACTGCTGTTGGTCCAATCCAGAAAGTAAAGGTTAGGCAGTGCCCCACATGACTAGCAGAAGCAGCTGATGATAGACAACCAGGGCATTCCCAATCACAGCTAGTGCAAGCACCAGAGCTAGTCATGACCAGTGAGTCCATGCCCTATGAGGTCTGGCACAGCCTGAAGCAGGCACCTAATGCATAGCCTGACCATGGTAATGCACTCCTGGCTGCTCTGTGTCTGGGACACCCATGGAGATAGCATCCTCTTCGATGGCCCAGAGGCAAAGAACTTGGAGAACCTGTCCAGGCACCCTGTCATTGACCGGGACTTTGCAAGACCCCTAGAGCCTCTTAACTTCGGGAGACGGCTCCTTCAGAGTTTCAGGTAGAAGTATTCCAATGAACTGAAGCTGCAGCAACAACAGTGACCCTGGTCTACTATGGACGAGGGAGTCCAGAGGTTAATAGAAATGGCCATCTTCAGTTGCATTTTTGCAAATGACGGCCCAAACTTTGAGAACCCCAATGAAAAGTGTTTCAAAATGTGAAAGAGATTTTTGAGGCTGAGACCAGCCAACTATGTCAGAAACCTGGCCATGCTATGCTGGACCTACTGTGAAACTATTGGAAGAGGTAGTCAGAGAACTGAAGCAGTATGAAGAAGTCATCCAGCCCAGCAACCGGTGTCAAGTGGCCTCTGTGCAGGTGATGAACGAAAATGTTAAGGGGATTGTTGAGGACAACGTGAAAAAAACTGTTACTGATGAGATCCAGCAGAGCACTGCTTGTGTCAAGAAGATTGAAGAAAAACGAGACACTGGCATTGGCACCCATGAGATCCAGATGCCCCCCAGCACGTATGGGAGGGCTCCCGACTTGGACTGACTTGTGGTACTATGTGGGTGATCATAGAGAAGACATGAGACAGTGAGACAGAAAGCCTACCAGTGTGTTAGCTGACCGAGTTCGTGAGCTTGAAGAGAAAGCCAAAAACTCCCAAGTCAGCAAAAGTGAGTGCTGTGCCAGTGTCCCGTGGATGGAAGTCCAGGTGAGACTCCCAAAGTCATGATCCATCTGACCCACTTGAAGGCACCTCTCGCATGAATTATCCAGATAAGAATGATGTCCAGGACCAGTCCTAGAGGGGCCCTTCCTCTAGCCAAGTAGAGGCTAGAGACAATTGAGTTTTTTAGACATTGTGGGTACAATGGCCTGGCACTTACGAGCCACAACATTTTGATGCATTAGTAGACTCTGGAGCTCAATGTACATTGATGCCCTTGGGTCATGTGAGACCTGAAATAGTTTCAATTGTTGGGGTGACTAGAGGCCCAGAGGAATAGACTGTGGTAAAGACTGAAGTAAACTTGACTGGCAGAGTGGCAGAAGCACCCTATTGTGACTGGCCTGAATGCTCCATGCATTCTAGGCACTGACTACTTGAGAAATGGCTACTTCAAAGATCCGAAAAGGCATCGATAGGCATCTAGAATCACAGCTGTAGAGGCAGATGAGGTCAAGCAGTTGAATGCCTTGCTTGGCCTCTCCGAGAGCCCCACTGTTATGGGATGGCTGAAAGTAGAAGAGCAACAAGTGCTGATTGCCACCAAGACTGTGCACCGCAGGCAGTACCACACCAATAGAGACCCTGTGATCCCCATATACAAGATGATTCATGAGCTGGAGGGCCAAGGGGTAGTTAGACCCATTCACCTTTCAACAGCCCAATCTGGCTGGTGCATAAGCCCACTGGGGAATGGAAGTTGACTGTGGATTACCATGGCATGAACGAGGTGACTCCGCCACTGAGTGCTGCTGTGCCTAACATGTTAAGAGTAATCGTATGAGCTGAAGTCAAAAGCTGCGAAATGGTATGCCACCACTGACATTGTGAACGCTTTCTTCTCCATTCCCTTGGCAGCACTGTGCCAGGCGCAGTTTGTGTTTACCTGGAGAGGTGTCTGTGCCACAATTAAGCAGGCCAAAAGGGTGAAGCCCTTGTGGTATAGTGGGAGGTGGTCAAAATATAAGTATAAAAAGCCTAGCAAGTAGACTCTATCACTCTGCCCCACACCCACCAAGGTAAGCACTATGGTGGAGGCCATGACTGGCTGGCTGGAAGGAAATGTAACCTGTCTCATATGCCACAGCCTGAAATACCATCTTGAGCCTTCAGAAATAGGTTTTGTGGCATCACGGGACACCAGAGTGAAATGTGTCTGATAATGGAACTCATTTCAAGAACAGCCTGGTTACCACCTGGGCAAGAGAGCACAGTATTGAATGGGTCTCCCTCATTCCTTACCGTGCCCCAGCCGCTGGAAAGTCAAGAGATATAATGAGCTTCTCAAGACCACCTTAAAAGCATTGGGCAAAAAGACCCACAAGAACAGAGACCAACACCTAGCTGAGGCTACATGGTTAGTCAACACCAGAAGCTCTGCCAACAAGCTAGTCCCACCCAATCTGAACTGCTCCATACCATAGATAGAGATAGGGTCCCAGTGGCACACCTAAGAAGTTTGTTAAGGAAAGCTGTCTAAGTGAACCCTGCCTCTGATAGAGATGAGTCCATTCATACGATTGTCTTTGCACAAGGGCCAGGTTGTATGTGGTAGGAAAATAAAGCAACATGAGAGTGTGCTGCAGGAAGATCTGATCACAGACTAACAGATATGCAGCTCACCAAGTTTCGTTTTGTTCTGTGCCCACAGAGATATGTATATATATGTAAATAGTTTAAAGTTTTAAGTGTTCCGATGTTGGTATGGGAGAAGAAGAGTTCTTAAGGGTAAATAATGTTGTGGTTATGGTGCTGAAAGGAAAGCAAAAACTTTTTTTCTCTCTCTCTCANGGGGAAGATTTTGTGGTTTCTTTTCTCAGGCAGAACCAAGGCGGAGCCAAGACGGGGCAAATTTAGTGGTGGCCAATGGGAAGCTGCCATGAAAGCACAACCACACTTGCAAAAGATTAACAGAGGTACTGTGCATGGCCAACAGCCAGGAACTTAAGGGAGGTGCCAAAGAACCCTATAAAGGCAATCACTGAAGCACTAGGGCTTCCTATTTTTCTGGTGGCTGGAAGAGACAGCAGCTCCTCACTCCCAATGGCTCTGCCTGCCATTTCTACTATGACACATGGGACCTCCCAGCCCCATTCTCCCAGGTAGTTTCCCTCCTGCTTAGACAGAGGACCAGCTAACCCCTACCACCTCTCCTCATCTCCCAAGAAGAGGATTTCCAACCCAACTTCCACTCTAGTTTGCAGATTTAAAACCTTGTAACCCCATCCGTATTTTCAGAAGACCCCTGGGACCNGTGGTTATGGTGCTGAAAGGAAAGCAAAAACTTTTTTTCTCTCTCTCTCATTCCTGGTGTTGTGTGTGTGTACCTGCAGGGGGCCCGGATTGCCATGACAGGAGCAGACACTGGCATAGCACAATGGGTCCCTGCCTTGCCCTGGTGGGGGGGCGATGGTGGCCTATTCCATTTCCTGGCAGGGAGAGGGCAGTGGTGGTGGCTCCGCATGGGCTCTGCCCTGGCATTGGCATATGCCTGGCAGGGCTGTGTGGTCCCGGTGCCCGGGTGCTGGTGGACATGCACCGTGGAAGGTGGTGGCCACCATGAGAGCCAAAACCACATGGCTACGGNTGGGACCTCCCAGCCCCATTCTCCCAGGTAGTTTCCCTCCTGCTTAGACAGAGGACCAGCTAACCCCTACCACCTCTCCTCATCTCCCAAGAAGAGGATTTCCAACCCAACTTCCACTCTAGTTTGCAGATTTAAAACCTTGTAACCCCATCCGTATTTTCAGAAGACCCCTGGGACCCCCCTGGGCACCCTGTTGGAGGAGCACATTTGCAGCCCTGTACATCACAGCACCCTCCTGCTGCACCCTCTGTGGCACACCACCAGAGATTTTTTTGTTTTTTCTCCTTTTCCCTTCTTCAGGAAAAGACATTAAGATATAGAGATCGTTTATTTTTTGTGAGTAGTGTTTTTTCTTTGCTCATTCCCATTCAATTCCATTTTTTCTTGTCTTTTTCAAATTCATATTTACCTGTATGTATACATACAGTGTATATATATATATATATTTTTTCAATAAAACTAAGTGTTCATTCTGAATAATTCTCTTGTCATCTTACTAATAACCTTAAGTGGTTCAAACTACCACACCAGGGAAAAGAACTCAAGATGTATCACTTGTGACATGAACTTGTGACATCACCAATCTTTTATTTTAACCCCTAAGTTCCTAATACTTTTTTGCATAGCTAGATCAAGTCTCAAATTAAGTGCCATTTTCCAACACTGCAGTCAGAGATGGTATCATTTTCTTAACACACTTTGGGGCCTCTTATAGTTATCACATATTGGTTATTCCATATTGTTTTGAGAAGGAATGCTTTAATCAGATAACTCACTGGGATGCTTTGTATTAATTCTGAGAAAATACATAAATGTAGCTGGAATTATATTAAGTGCTACAGTAGAGCTGGTCAAGTGATATGCAGCACCTCTTCTGCAACTTACAGGTACTAATTATAAATTGCAGAGCACTTGGGAGACTTTTCCACGTTAATCACATACCTGCAATGAGCAATTGATTTAATTTCTCCACTGAAGTGTCTCTGTGCTTTTTGTCTAATGGTTATTATTTCTTTAAAGTGCATTAAGACCTCATAGAAATCACTAAAAACCAGCTATAGGCAATTATGCTTATATCCAAGGTGCAACTCGCATCTCTGTAATGAAAATTTAGAGGCAGGTACTTGAGTTGAGATTTAAACATCCAGAGAAGCTTGTTAAGCTCTGCAGCTGGATTTTACAATTAAACCAATCACTGTTTTCACGACTTGCTAGAGATCTCTTAATTTACTAACTTTAGAAGCTTAAAGTAGAACTTAGCTTTCAAATCTTATGCCAGCTCACTGGCCTGAAAATAGAATGTATACATAAATATATATATATAGTATGTATATGTATAGTATGTACTCCATGCTAAGTTGCAGAGGTACCTGAATGTTATGAATTAAAGTTCACAACAAAACAAAACCAAGTAAAACAAAAGCTAGCAGCACTCCTCAAAAGAAAAAAGGCAAAAATGACATTTGTGAAGACCAATGGTGCTAAAACTGCTTTATTTTTTACTTAATACAAGGCAATTAGAGTGCCTTTTAATACTTCACATAACAGATATTAGCAAATACAAATATATACTTTTTTTTGCTTTTAATGAAAATGTCCGTTTAAGGATTTAACTTAGAAATTTCAGTTGTGAAATCTCTCTAGATTTTTGCAAAGTTAACAGATATTCCAGTGCAAAAATAGATCCCATTACAGATAGCATAAAGTGCTTGGAACAAAGGACCAACTATAATTCAGGAGGGAAAGATAAGCACAAAGTGGTTGTTTAACCAAGGGGAAAATCAAACAACTCCTTACCGAAATATAAATGTACTACAAAGAGGGATGCAACATGTCAATAGTACTGAAGTTTAAAATAAGTTAACACCTCAGTGCAGTTTCATTATCAAGAGTGGTTCATATTCTGTGTGTAATTCGAGAGTGATTTTTCCTCAACACATACTTAAATGAGTAAATTAGTGGCTGACTGAACTTACTTCATGACGAATCTTCGTGCCAGTGTTGCATCATGCTGTCAGTACAAACAAGGCAGATCAGAGTTGTGAAATAGTTTGGTTAATATCCACATTTACTTGTAATATTTTGCCACAGATAGCAGACCCTTTAAGCATGACATTCACAGGGCAGCAGGAATCTTTTTGGTGGGCTAAGGAAAGAGGATTATGGTATAATTGTTGTTTCCTGATAAATTAATAACTTAAATGAGCAGTTACCGAGAGCAAACCACAGCCCTTGCAGGAGCAAATATTAATCCTCCTAGAACTCATTCTAGTTCTACATGCACTAGTTTGGTGGAGTGCAAAAACTTAAGCCCTTCACTTTGGTGACTTAATGCTGATTAGTAATAGTGATTTTCAGCATGGTAAGCCTCCAGTACATGCTACTTGTTTCAATGATATTACAACATACTTGTAGCCTATGATGGAGAAATGGCTGTAGCTCAGCTGTTTCTGCGCCCAAAAGTCTGATTTACTCATCACCCTGTAACTCATCCCCATAGAGTGACGATGCCATAAAGGTAATAACAGCATGTTTTAAGTGAGGTATACCGATCCCCTTTACACTCCTTTCTCAATCCCCTTAGCAATGTATTATACAGATAAAAAAAAGTATGAAAAAGGCACTTCTGCAGAGCCTATAGTAAGCTCTTACTTTACCTCAGGACAGGACATGGAGGGAATAGGAAATTGGTTTAACTGTTTTAAAAATGCTGATTTGGTCAGCATTACCAAATATACTTGGAAATACGTCATCAACCACCTTCAGGCTCATGCCAGCCTCTTCACTGTTTGCTGGGCTGCTATGGGCATTCACAGAAGAAAACAGTCCATGATTAACTCATGGAGTAGCATCAAAAACTAGTGCAGAACCTGTGTGTGTGTTTAAGGCAGAGGCATTACATATAGAAATAGCTCAGGAACTGCACTTGGATTCAAACCCCATTACCGAACCTACTTCTGAAAGTAAAAGCAAGACACAGAGACCCTGAAAGCAAACTCTACCCTGACTGTTGTACAACGTGAACAAGAATGGGTTACTGTATAATTTCCTCTCCAATATTATTCTGGCTTTGTATAACTTGAAAAATTAGGTGATGAACTGCAGTGCTACTATTTTTAACTATCTTGTACTTTGAGGGTTTTTTTACTAGAGCGGTTGTCACATGTACAGTGAGGGTGTCTTCTCCAGTTAGGGATCACCTAATGACTGAAACTATACTTTACAACAGAAGCAGAAACTTACACATTAATGTTAGACCAGTTTCCAAACAGGAAAATCTTAGGTGAACAACTTGCAGTAATTGCAGATAGCAGCCGATTGCTAGAATCTGGAACATAGTCAGCTATTCCGCTAAATGGACAGAAAGAGCATAGCATTGCAGGCATAATGTAAAGAAATACTGTGGCTACAAAGATCAACTGAAAGCTTTTTCAATCCCTAATTATGCTACCTACCTATTTAAAGTCATAAATAATACTGTTAAAAAAATCTACATCTCATTTCTAGTTTTATCTGGCAAAGCCAGAAATGGCAACATGCTTGTGGCTAAGCAATAATTTCAGATGATAGGTACCTTTCTGGTGCAAAGCTGGGATTAAAGAGCAGATATTACAAATTTGAGTGACATCTATGACTTGGAAGTTGCTCTTGGCATTAGCAGCTTGTACAACTACTGAGTTTGCCGCTGTGGTCCAAACCTTACGTCTGCTTCTCACCCACTTCCTCCTACAAGATGTTCATGCAGCTGCTGCAGTACCTCAGAGGAGGAGGAAAGTACTTAACTACATAAACATCTAGTCAGAGTATTTTATTGATTGCGATGCTGGTGGGACAATCGTATGCATTTGGAGGGTACACAGTTCTCCATATCACCACTTGCTGATGAAGATACATGATTATGATGGCCTGTCTCTTGCCATCCCACCTGCATGGTACTGCTTTGTGGCCTCAGATTTGTCACTACTGATCTACACCAGTCTAGAAAAAGCAGCTGGTCAGGTACATTTTCACAACCTAAGGCTACAACACTGGTGGTGACTTCTCTTGCTACTGACTATTTTGGTGCATTCATTGCCAGCAATGGATGTAGCACCAGCGAATTCCCGCTCCTGACATGAATGTTTTAAGACTAAAACATGCATGTCCAAAATACCTGTGATAACCACTGGCCATGATTCCTCAATGAATTATTTTAGCAACCCTAATAAAAACATACTGTACAGATACAGTATGGTTTAAAGCCCACAGCATCTAGTGGGTATTTACCACAGCTTCAGAGTTATACTGTAAGGAGCTAAGTTCAAGTCTTTCACTTGAGAACAGTACAAGACGACTCCATGAGGCACTGCCCCTGTAAAGGAATTGTTTTCATTGCATTGAATTGCATTGCATTGAATGGTTATCAGTAGAGTGTCCAGTTTCTTCTCCTCTAGCTTCTTCTTTGGGAGTATCCTATCCCAGGAAAAGGAAGTTTGCATTCTGCTCATCATTTCTTTGATGAAATTGGCTCACACACAACTTTCTTTTACCTTCTCGTCTTGCAGGAAGGAATTAAGGATTGCCATGTCTACCACAGTCTGGTTTTTGTGCAATGACAGGTCCTTAGTGTGGTCATCGTCACTTTGGTCCTTGGCAAAATTTACAAATACCTACAAGAAAAATAGCCATGTCACACACCATCCTGGATTTGCATTAATCTGGGGCATTTTTAACATGGGGCATCCTGAAATTGTTCTGGGATTCAGTACTCTACTTCATTGAAATGCCCTTAAAAGAAAGGTCCAGCAAATTGGTAGATTTATTCCAGTCTCTGCACAAAGAAGATTTTGGCATCCAGGCTACTACAAACTTACTTGGTCAAGCGTGGTCTGAGAAACGGAGTAGTCTTCTATATGGAGTCTCTTTTTGTTCTGGGAGAGAATACTGAATATTTTGGCCAGGGAGGATGGTGAAGAAGGAAGCTGGTACTGCAACATATTCCTGTGCTTTTCTTTCAGGACACTTCCAGGGAAGGCATGTCCAAAGAACTCCTCAACAGGCTTCAGGTCTGGGTTTGCTCCTGCAATTCTCACCACTATGGTGTAACCATCTCCAAATCTACAAAAAACACCACCAGCACAAGAGTTAAGTGCTTCTGAAATACAAGTGCAGCTTAAAATCCAGTAGCATTTCCTGTAGTCAGAATAGCAATGGGAATGCTGCATGAAGAATTGAGCCTGACTGTATCTCCCTAAAAATACAGACAACTCTGTGGTATAAGTGAGAAGAAAACAGCTACCTGTTCTTTAGATGCTGGACACTGCCTAGACACCTGAATCGCCCATTGACCATTATTGCCATTCGAGTGCACAGGGCTTCACATTCTTCCATGCTGCAGGCAAAAGTAACTTCATTAGGAAAGCAAACAGTGAAGGACAGAGCAGCCAAGCTGCAGCCCTGGCAGATGCAAAAGCCAGGGTATGACACAAGTGGGCTGCTACTGACCTGTGAGATGTGAGCACTACTGATCTGCCCTCCTTGATTACACTCAGAGCGCAGTTCCACAAGAAACGACGCGCTTTGGGATCCATCCCCGTTGTTGGTTCATCCTGTAAAATGTACACAAAAAGCAGATTATGCTACTACATTCTATTAACAGATTCCTCACCTTTGAAATGACCCGTCCTTTCTGATTATGCATTAAAAAATGCTAAAATACTTATTACCAATTTTTGTTTATTAAAATCACAGTCAGATTTGCTCATGTCCAGCAGGAAGGCCATAACTTTTTGTAGGTAATGAGCAAGGGTTGCAGACTCACCAGGAACACCACAGGTGGACCTCCAATGAGGGCAATAGCTGTGGAGAGCTTGCGTCTGTTCCCTCCACTGTAATTCCCAGCGTATTTTTCTCCGTATTTCACAAGGCCCAGTTTCCGAATTGCCCACTCTCCAACCTATGACAGACAGAACATTGCCACCTTGAATCAAGCACAGAAACACCTACACAAGGAGATTTTCCTTATGAGCTTTGGCTTTGAAAGCAGTTTTCAGAAAAGTCCTTCATTTGAGGATATAATGTGCACAGATATGGGTTTTGAAACACCCTGTGCACACCTAGATATATCTATATCTAATCTATATCTATATCTATATATAATATATGCAACCCTGTCCCTGGAAGGCCTGAAAAATTAAACAGCTGCAGCTTAGCAGCCAGTTAGCATGAGTTCAACATCAGCCAAGCCACATTAACTGCTGGTCTTGTGCTCTTAGCAGCACCAGATTTCCTATTAGTATGGGTTTAGAGAAGGGACATGGTCACTACTGGCACACAGCATTCCTATTTATGGTGCATCTTAGCCCTTCAGACATATGGAAGCTGGTTGGTTATTAAAGAGTATCCCTCATGGTGCAAACAGGCAGGCGTCGTTTCCAGGTTTTAGTCTGCAGGGCTGAGATTCAGCTACTACCCAAATAATACCCAGAACTGGGTCCCATTTTATATGCAGCTGGTAGGAACATCACACAGAAGAACTTAGCAGCAATCTTAGAAGGAGCTTGCAGTTTCCACCCATCATGCCTACTCTTACAGAGGGATTCAAACTACTTGGACATACCTTAAGTATCATTTACCTACAGCAGTTACTGTTCTGTAGCACCTAGACCTCATACAGAGAAAACTGCTATTAATTCAAGGAAACAGTACTGAGAAGGGTGCTGTATGGTACTGGCAGCTGTGATTAATTGCCTAAAGACTGTTAGTGTAACTCTATGTCTGCTGAAATAGCAACACTTAAATGATGCAGCATGATCATTCGAAAGTTTTAACAGCCAGCAAGCAGCTTCTGTTAAGCTATAGTGGTTGCTTCCTGGGACTTTGAACCCTTGACAGCAGGTAGGGTTCTGCATGACTTTCTCTACAGCCTTTAAACCCTTAAAATAAAGTCATTCAGTGGAGAAGAACATCCACTATGAGAACACAGGACCCAAATTACCTGCCCTTCCATTTAGTACATTTTTCTAGGCAACACTGAAAAAACATGGCAGCTTTTGTGTTGCCCTGAAGGAAAGGGGGGCAGACTTCATCATACAGGATCTTTAGCAGCTTCACATCATGGCATTATATGCGTTGCAGTGAGGGTGCACACAAGCAAGAACTTGCAAGCAGGTCACTGGGGTGGGTCCTATGGTGTTTCATTTACCTTGCAGACTTCTTTCTCTGGAACACCTCTCAGGAGTGCAAAGAACTCCAAGTGCTCTCGTCCTGTCAGCAGTTCATTAACAGCATCAAACTGTGGGCAGTAGCCCATGTTTTGATGGACTTCTTGAATGTTGGACAAGATACTGTAGAAGAAAAAAATCCTTCATTAGGATTTCAAACACATGTTGCTATTTTAGATGTTAAAAGGAGGAAGGTGAAACAGTGGTTTTGGAATCCTTCAACTAAAAAAACACAGGATCCTAGAATTCCATCTTGGCCAAGAAACTTTTTCCTCTCTTCCACTCTTCACATTCTTTTTTTTTTTTAAAAAAAGGCATTTAAATTTTAAATTTATGGCTGCCATACTAAATCAATTTTCTTAAGGCCACTGAAGAACTTTACCAGAATCAAACAAGGATCAAAACAGATGCCAGGAGTTGTAAAAGGGAAAAGTGGAAGAGAGTTTAGATGTGAAAGTGGAACAAAGGCTGTGAAAGCTGGAGGGGAAATCAGCAAAGGGTTCACAAAGGGTTTGACACAAAGCAGAGCAAAGATGCATTGTGTTTCACCTGTTTCCTTTGAGGAAAGCTTCTCCTCCTGTCACATCTGTATCACCAGTTAGCATCTTAAAAGTGGACGACTTGCCAGCACCATTTACTCCCAGGAGACCAAAGCACTAGGGATATAAAAGAGCACAGTGTGTTTGAGAATAGAATTCAGCTGCACCATTTTCAGCACTGACAAGAGGGGAAGAAGCAAACTTGATCCCCAGGACAGCAAGAGAGACTCTCCAGGGTGTTTTCAGAAAAAAATCTTCTGGGCTTTTAAGTAGAAACCTTTAGGATGGGGAAGTGAACGAACCGTGGTGCCACCTTGGTACATTGTCACCACAGTGTATCTGTGCCAAACCCTGGACACTGGAGTTTGGCCTTTGGCCCCAGACAGAGTTCAGTGTCTTCTTCAAAGACAAACAGAATCAGAAACTGCTTCAGCTTCCAGTTTCCTTTGACGTAATTTGAACATTCATCTGGTTTTGATCTTACTCCATCCACCCTGTGCTGCCTTGTGGCTGTTAAAAAAGCTGCAGTAATAGCAAAACAACGCATTTGACAGATAAGCTTACCTCTCCAGGGGGGATTCCAACACAGATCCTATCAACTGCTGGCTTTCGCTTCATTCTGTAAATCTGAAACCAGAATTAAAAAGAATCAGTACAGTGTCAAGTCAAAGAACTTCAATTAAGTCACATATATTCCATGCTACAAACTTGATCTGGTTTTTGACCCAACTAAATTCCTCTGATAAGGCATAGTGAACTGCATAGTTTTGTGTCAACAGGTAGGAATGCAGATGTTCTGTTGTCACCTTGGTTAGTTCCTTGATTTCCAAGATATCACTCTGCCCTCCTCCACTAATTATTCTCTGCCTCTCTCTGGTTACATCCTCATCTTCATCATTCACAGGAGGAAGCTTTGCATAGACAGGCCTGGAGAAAGCAACATGGTAAAGGCTTAGCAGAGATGACAGGACCTTCATAGATAATATTCTTCCCATTTCATGAGGGACACCAATGAAAACTTCACTATAAAGAAGACTGCCTGTAGTGGTTCAGGCAGAGAGGACAACCTACCTGGGTTTTATGAAGAACCTGTACTGGATGAGCACAGTGATGAGAAAAAACACAACACCCTCTACTGCCATGGCAAAGAGGTTCCTTCCCACCAGGTCCCATGACAGTGGGGACACAAAACGATTTTCTCCTGCCAGAATGAGATGAAAAAATACAATCACTTTTCCAGAGCAAGTGGAGTGGGCTAGCATTTCTTCCCACAGAGCTCACCAAGTTGGGCATTGAGACAACTGGTTATCAGCCAGTTGAACGAGGGAAGGGATAGACCACACAAGGGACACCAGCTGTGGCTGCATGCACATTTTTTTACTGTAGCAAAGTTGGGACTCAGGCTCAGAGATTTCAGTCTGCCAAAGAAGAGCTGGCTCACCTTTTCAAAAGGTTAGTGAAGCACAGAAAGACTATGACTCAGGCCTGGCATTTGCATGCCAGAAAAAAAATATCCAGCTTTCTAGAACTTCAGCCACTGCTTACACTTAGCCTCTCTATACAATTGTCTTCATGCATTTTTATTTAATGCCCTTAATAACTGAAAACACTGGGGATATCTGCCAGGCTCTCAGCTCTTCAGTCCTTGTAACAACCTAAAGGGAATAGCTGTGGACATTTGCCACCTTTGATCAGATCTGTGTTGCAAACTGTGCACTTTCAGTTCCTGAAAAGTTAGAGGAGCTCATCCAGAGAGACTTGAAATTTCTCTGTTCCTTTCAGGCTATTGTCCCTGTGATACAAAATTTCACTTACCAAACCTCTCCAGAGCATCAGCCATAGCCTGGTTTTTCACCATGTCAATGAGTCCCCGCCCCAGGCAGAAGTGGGGAAAGATGAGGAAGACAGACTTCAGGATGTCATTGATGTCCTTCAGCTTCTGTTAAGACAAAATCAAGTACCAGTGAGCCATCTGAGCAGAAAGAAACCACCATTTGCCAAGGGTGACCCATGTCATCACTGATCCCTTTCTCTGTTCCCTACCACTGCAACTCCACAAAAAATCAAGAATTAGAAATGTTCTCCCAAGAGCCAGTGCCTTGGCTCCTCTGAACGGTCTGTGTTGTTGCATTGTTCAAAATGCTATTAACAAAAGCAAACTGCAACAAAAGGAGAGATGTCTCCAAACAGCCTAAAAGGCACTCTCTGGAAAGAATAACATGCAAAAAGGCTACAGGTTGAGGCTACAGGTTTGCTTGCACAAACTAGTTATGTCAGTGGCTGCGGGCAGCTCCTCCCTATCCCATATTGGAGGCTTCTAGTTGGTTTAGGCCATGGAGTGTGTAGAGGACACCTTTCTGTCCTAGCTGGTGAGTGAGTCGAGGGTATATGTTAGACCAGTTGTTTGCAAATAAAGATGGAC
>VXBA01000894.1:0-19542 GCA_013399895.1 Serilophus lunatus | reverse complement strand
TTCTGTGATTCTGTGATACTTATTATTTGTCTACTAATTAAAATTCAGTAGTGCCTTTGAAAGTGACTTCACATTCTATGCAGTGTTTACTATGTCTTTACTTAGATAATAACATTCCATTCACTTTTTATTTTATGGTCATGTCATAAAGCAACTATAAAATGTTTATAAAACCTGGTAGTGCACAAATTCTCACAATTCAGAAACTGTTTTTAGAAATTATATTATGTTAATGTATTAAACAGAGTGAAATTACTCTTCTGCTCCCTAGTTAACCCTAATTACTACATTCATAAACTACATAACTTTTGAGTCCAGGAAAATTAAATTTATAATGAATTCAATTTCTTCTATGACATATTTTATATTTAAATTGTTTCTGCTCAATAACATATATTTTTTATTAAATCATTATTTTCCTTACTTTCAGGTAAATAGTTCATGTTACTCAGAATGTATTAGACTTAACCTTTTTAAGGAAAAAATGGCATCATAGCAATGATGGTGATGTTTCCTTTTTATTCCAAAAGACAATTAGGCTGTCATATGTATATGAATGGTAGACTAGTTTCTCTTTTTTTTTTTTTTTTTTGTCACTTTAATTTTTAAAATCAAAATTAATATTACAGTAAGACCTCTAGATGATATTCTTACCAAACATCAAAAAGCCAAGTCATGATATTGAAGGTAATGAAAGTTGGCTGGTCTAGAATTCCTTCTGTTTCCACAGAAAGCAGCTTTGTCTGCCATTCCTCTGGACAGACTGAAGAAATCCTCTTGCTCTTATGCGATTTGTTCCATAAGAAGTCACCAGTTTCTACCAGATTCAGCCAACAAGGCAACTCTGAGTTGTTAATCTGCTATACAGTCACTCACATATCTGACTTCCCTGCGGTACTCACTTCTCAGGTAGCTCAAAAAAATTTCCATGTGAGCTTTCTGAAATCTCTTAATGTGTTCAAAATGTCCCACTGCACTTCAATCACTCATGGAAGATGCAGATTTTCAGCAGAAGTTTCACTCAGAGTTTCAGATGTGAGCAGCATCTATCCATAAATCCACCTAGAAATTTTCAGATGGCTGGCAATTGCTATATGACAAAGTATTGACAAGTGTTGACGAAGACGAAGGAAAGAGAATGTGCTCACTCTACATTTTCCAAGTTATATATATATATATGATGCATAAATATTTCAAGCTGTCCTATGATCTTACAGTCCATATAACTAAATACAGTATGCAATCTTCTCTAATTTTTTATTTAATATATCTGTTAGTAACTAGGCAAGGTAAAAATGGATGGTTGATAGAACTTACCGCAATTCATAAGAGAGATGCCAAATCTTTTTTAGCAACTAGGTTTCTGTCTTTCTGTGGAATGCTGGCTTTTCTAAATTATAACCAACAATATTGCACTGTTTAAAAAATGGAAAAAAATAAAATAGCAATCTATTTTTCCAATTATGTACATTTCAGGTGTCTTTTCATCTGTGAAAACATAGTTTCAAATTAGTGTCACAATTTTACAGAAAGACCATTTTTCACTTTTTGATAATTTTCTTTCCTATTCTTTGAGATATTCCAGTGCATCAGCTGTTGTTTCAGCTGTGTCCAGTACCTGGCCATATGTGCACTACCTGCTTGTTTTGTTAGAAATAAACACCCACTCAAGATAAGTTCAGCTTGCTATTGCAAAATTATATGCAACTGCAGTCTGAAATTATAATACTGTGTTGCAATAACAAAGGCTGAATGCAGAGGAAATTCTTAATAGAAGGAGCAACAGCTTCCAGTAACAACCAGTTCAGGCTAACTTGATCATAAGCTATTATTTATTCATATTCTAGTTAAATGTAAATAGAATATAAAACTAGGAAGTCTAGACATTGGATGTTAACTCCAGCTGATAAAAAGAATTTTGTTTTGAAAGAGAGTCTTAAATCATATCATATATTATCAAACTCTATTTTTTCCTTCGATATCTCCCCTCTATTTTCTTATTGCAAACTTTATAAAGACTTTTCTTCACAGCTTTCTTTTGTCTTGATTTTGGATCACTGATTGTTAAAAATGTAGCTAACAACCTCATTTCTTCTTTTTGGCAGTATATGTAGCTCAGTCATAATTCTGTGTTACATATATATAAAAAAATCATGGTAAATGTCTTAAAACATTTTTTATATTTTTTTGCAAAGATCTGATGCAAACAACATCCAAGCCTTTGGAAAGATTTCTGTTTTCTTAAAATAATATCATATATCATCTCTGTACTTTAAATTATGGGACCATTTGGTGCTGATGATAGCAAAGAGCATAAGCAACAAAGGTCTTCTAATGTTTATTTTAACTTATTCCTTTTAAATTATATGAACTTTCATTTAAATATTTGTTAGGTAATTATGAGCTTGCACAGGGAAACAAATGAGTAGTTCATGATAAGATGCGTTTCTGAAACAATGCGTACTTATTGTTTTGTCTCATCTTAATTCTAGACATCTAGACATTCTGGCTATTCTAGATATTCCATTCTCAGCAGGTTGCATATGCCAGAAGAAATTTATTACTTAATAAAATTCAAATTACTTAATTAAATTTATTAGTTAATATCCATGCTTTCATATATCCGTAAGTTCATGATATTGAATGTTTTGTCTGTTTCCCTAATGTTTAATGTTCACTCCTGATGAATCTATCTGGAGCTCTAGTACTTCCTCATAGCTTTTGTTTTCTAGAGTTACTAAGATGGGCAATATCTTCTTCTTAGGCAGGCTGTGAGCTCTTCTGACCATCTTAAAAACTCTTCCATGCATAACTGTCTTTTATGTAGCTTTAGCATTTTTTTAATATAAATGACTACAGTTATCCTTTGTAGAGAGGTAAAGGTGAGAATTTTAAAGCAACGTAATGAGTGAATGTTTATCTTCTACTTTGCCATACTGTGAATAAAGTCTCAATTAGAATTTTACAGGAGTGAATTTTGTTTCAAACATCAAGGAAAACAGGTCTACTTAGAACACTAGCTCCTTTTCATGAAAAAAAACCAAGCACTTTTGTGATTTCTCATTCAACCTTGGCTTTTCAGTTTCTGTGAGTTCCTGGTCTTTTTTAGTAACTGAACTTAATGACTTTTTATCCCCAAATATTTTCTGTCTTCTGAGTTCGTCTTGAGATTTAAAATACTGTTTTTAGAAACACAACATGTTAAATTATTATATCATTTTTCAGCACGAGTAAATTGCATATGTCAGTATTTTTACTACATTTGATAGAGGAAGATAAATATCTAGGAAAAAAATAAGTTTAAAATATTTATCAATAAATAAACATTATACTTTTCTAATTAAAGTATTTCTTTATAATTTTTTTTCTGGTTTAACTTTTTTCAGCCAAAATATACGTACATATGGTATTCCAAAAATGCTTCAGCATAGGTTCTTTGGTAGCTAAAAGGTCTGTTTAAAGCTTTAGTCTAGTTAGAAGATAATAGTCTTTTAAACAGGCGATGACCTACATATTATAATTCATATTCTGGCAGTTCTCCAAATATTGAAGTTATTTATAGCTGACACTTTAAATATTAAAACAGCAAGTTGATACTACCGAAACCATTAGGATTCTAGCACACTTTTTTGTTGTCACTAATTATAGTAGTCTCCTTTATTATAAAAAGACCAAACTACACATGAAAACTTTTTTATTTAGCCAAATGTTAGCCAGTCTCAACTTTCCAGTATTTCTTGCAATTCAATATAAAACACACACACACACACAACCAAATGCAACCAACCAAAAAAACCCACAAAAAGTCATTTTAAATTAATTAATCATATGGAGATTGTTTTCTTCTTATATTAAAATATTCATAAGTATTGCCTTATTTTCAATCATATTTATTTATATTATTTCCATGTGCATTTGTAAACAGGAGATAAAAATTAAATAGAAAATAGAAAGCAAGGATTTTTTCAGGATGAAGTTTTAAAAAAACCTAAACCAGTTATTTAATTCTAGACAAGTATTATGTTCTTGACAGTCCCTCATAACAAGAAATAATATTCCTGTTTTTGACGCAATGAACAGCCATCCAAATTCAGAAAATATCTATTCTATTCAGTAAGACTAGACAAGACCAAGGATAGCATTTTCTGTAGAGAATATTAGATTTATAATTGATAGGTTGAATCAACAGTGACTATCCACCAGTGAAATGAAGTAACATTAGCTGACATACTATCAGAAGTACAAAACTGACATTAACTTAATATCTTTGGTTTTATTTATTTATTGAAAGGGCCTATCGGAGGAAAGACCAACTAAAACCATGTCATATACAACAAGCAACATAGAGTATGTAACATTTTTCCAACAACAATATATATTAAAATTCCCCAATGCATTCCATGTCCTTTGTGCATTTACCCCTCTAATGACTTTCACCTGGAAAAAACCCCACAATATGAAACTTGATTTACTGTATTATATTGTCGTGTTCAATTGTTTCCATGGATGGAGATGATGAGCTGGTTAATACAAAAATTATTAAATTTGTCAAAAAAACCCCAAAACAAAATATAAAATCTGCAATCCAATCTATCCCACACACACTGAAATGTGTTTCTGAATAAATATAAAAAAGACAGTAAATTTAAAATACATTTAGGAATGAAAGACTCACAGAAGAAATTAAAACTAAAGGTAACTGCAATTACATGTAGAACTCAATTTTCATTATTCAAAAAATACAGTGATGTAGCAATTCTCCCAGTGAGTTTACTTTTCGTGTAAAATGAATATGGCTAAAGACATCCACTTCTTGAAGGTTCACTGGAATTGTGATAATTAAGGGTTATGACAATATATGAAGTCAAGAAAGTAAACTGACACTACAGACCTGGACTCAAATACAAGTACAAGACGATGGTGCCAAACCAGTAGCCGAAAGGTTTTTATAGCTCCTTCACTAATCACAGGATTTACATTGTTTCATAACTCCAAACTCCATCAACCAGAGCAGATTGTTTGTTTTGTGATCCAAATATTGAACTGAAGGCAGGCAGCATGCAAGATGGGATCATCCAAGACCTCATTATCTAGAAAGCTCAAAGCACCATATAATTTCAACTTTTTTAAAAAATATATTTCCAGAGTCTTAAACCGAGCTTATATCTAATGAAGCTCTGACAATCAATATCCCAATGACAGAGTAAGTGCACTATCAAAAGGATGCCTGGAAAAGCACATTTTCTTCTGAAGTTATTTCATTAACTTAATGATCCACAGCAGAAGTTCTGTGAATAGCTAGAATGGCAAAAAGTTGGAGACAAGATAGCCACTATGTGTAAGAAAAATTGAAAGAAACAAATGTTCACTTAAAATTAAGCCCTACATCTGTGTTTTCCATTTCTGGTTTTCCAGCTGATCAGAATAAGCATGAAATACAGTTTTACACAGAGAGAAAATAAGCAACGCCAGGTTTGCACCTAGCTAAGTCAAGACAAGTATGTGCTGTAGAGAGAGAGGGAGGAAACCCACTGATTTATCAGCTGAGAAGAAATTCTCTTCTTCAAGGTAGTTTGATATTTCTACGTAACAGGACAAATTTTTAAATGTGGCACTTGACACTTTACTTGATGTTTCAATGACTGTTAATTCTTACTGTTTAATGATACACCGATAATGATCCTGCCTTAGGAGCGTCTAGTATGACACCTATAAAATGTCACTGCCAAGAGCTTTCTACCAATAACTTCAATATCATAGAATCATGAAAAGATTCTAAACCTTAAATATAATGTCATTCCAATGCCACTTCCATAGGTACAGACATCTTTTGCTAGACCAGGTTACTCAGATCATCCAGCCTGGCTGTGAACACCTCCAGGGATATGAAGAACGCAACCTCTCTTTGCAACCTGCTCCAGTTGCCTCACAAACCTCAGTAAAGAATTTCTTCCTGATATCTAGCCTAAACATACCCTTCTTCAGCTTAAGGCCATTTCCCTTTGTCTTATCACTACATTCTTTCATGAAAAGTACTTCTTCAGACTTCTTTTAGTCTCCCTTTAGGTACTAGAAAGGCTACTATATGGCCTCCTCCAGGCTGAACAGCCCCAGTTCTCTCAGCCTGTCTTCATGGGAGAGGTGCTTCCCCTCTCTGATCAAAGTGTCTCTCCTCTGGACTTGTTTCAACAGGTCAACATCTTGCTTGTCTTGAGGGTCATAGAACTGGACACAGTACTCCAGGTTTGGGATTTACAAGAGCAGGTCACTCTACCAGAGAGCATAGTATTGACTTCAGTTTAGGGGTCTTCCAGGTTTTTTCCCCTTATCAGCAATGGTTTTAGAACTCTGTCATTCTTCTACACAGAGGTCAGTGGATTCAGGACACATGACGCTACCAAATTGATCTCTTTTCTTCTCTGGTGGTGATTTCTCCTGAATAGTTAGTGTCATATTATGATCCAGACTCTTCACTGAATGACATTTTGCACAATGGGACCGCTATGCGCTATCAAATTAATTTTTAATACTGACTCCTACCGTCTATGCATATAAAGATGATATAAACTGACACATTCTAAAGTCCAAAATAAAAAAAAAAAATTTAAAAAAAAAAAAAAAAAAAAAAAAAAAAAAAAAAAAAAAAAAAATAACAAAAAAAAAAAAACAAAAACCAACTTACCAGTCATAAAGAGAAAAATACTGTAAAGGCTGTAATTAGGATTTGAAACAGAACTAGATGAGCACCGCAAAGAAATTTGTTTCAAAGTTGGTAATGTCTTCAGGCTCTTACATCACTTGCTTGCCCTGCTATTCAAACATCAACTTTACCTTCTTAGGCTTATGAGAAAGGAATCTTTTTTCAAAATATGAGATGTATTTCTAAAAGTAAAATAAATGAATAAAAATCCTAGAGACTCAGATCAGTACTCTGAACTCAGAGATTATTAGGAGGGAAATATGATCTCTAGACTAAGCAACAGTTTCAATAATATTGGTAAGATTAAGTTTCAAAGTGTAAAGTGGTTAGTTCAGGTCCACCAAAAATATGAAATTATAATTCCAAAAACTTCCTTAAAGTTTTGAAAATTTTTCTGATATTATTAAACCTATATCAAGTGAGTGAAAGGACACAAAGCAAAAGTTACTTTTTTATTATCTCCTGGAGATGTGTTAATAGGAAAGAAGGCAATCCTTATCTACCTTATTTAAAACAAAATATGAAGTGTCTTTCTGCAGAAGTCTGAACCTTATGAAGACTGTTTTTGCAGGACACTTTATTACGCAAAATAAAATTGTGATCAGTTGTTGCAGATTATGGTCCAAACTATAGATTTGAAAAAATTGTCAAGAATAAACTACTGATTAATGACAACACTATTTAAAAAATACCTTTATGATAGATATCATGAGGGTTTTTTCTCTTGTATAGAGATTTTCTCTAGTAATTTGCTAAAAACTATAGCTATCTATTTGGCAATTCCTGTATAGTTTAAATTCTTTCTAATATTTATAGAGGAATGTAGTTTTGTGCACAAACTAATTTAAAATGTTTTCAATATGTAATTTGAAATGGATATTGTTATTTGTAGTGTCTGAGACCTCACTCTATGTAGTGAAGTATCATTAAAAAATATTTTAATAAATTGCAACATCTTCTTACAGCTGGAGAAAAAAATACTTTTTCTCTTTTTGATATAATTTGTATAATTTTTACTATCAAACTTGTGGATTTGTTTTCTGTGAAATATTTGATATGTAATGTCAAATGTCTTCCTCTCTGTGCCCTTTTCTGAAAATATTCTTCTTTCTCTCTTTTCTAACAGGAGTTGGAATTCACAAAGTTGAGGTAGGAAACTTCCTTTATTACTGGGTAATTTAACTAACTTTCTCAAAGCCAATGGTATTGAAGCATTATGATGTTACTCCTGTGATTTGTGTCTGGCAGTTATTCACTGTGATAATTTACAATGAAGATTTACAGTCAGCATTAAATATTTTTTCCACAATATGGAGAACTACTGTGGATTCTTGTCAGTGGTAGGTTGGATAACATTCATGTAGAATGATCAATAATTTTTCTGAGCTTATAAATATTCCTGAAGCATAATGCCGTATTCCAAGACCTATCTTTCCATTGATGTTGAAGTTGCACCTGTCTCAGAGGGGAAAAAGAGTTCTAGTACAAGAGATAGTGGGGCTTGTTGACAGCTTTAAACTGTCTTGGTAGAGGGAAGAGAACAAAACCAGGCTCTCCAGTGATGACTGATAAGATGGTGTGCCAAAACTTGAGGAATTGAGCAATAATGGGATCCTTCAGTCTGCCTCACAAGATGTTGACAACAATGTACCAGACCTGAAACATTTCTACACCAATGCATGCAGCATGAGGAACAAACTAGAAGAGACTGAGGCTTTACTCAGTCCCGAAGATTTGACACCATTGACATAAGTGAAACCTGGTGGGATGAGGCCTGTGACTGAAATTGGGTTATCTTGTTGTATGGGCTACAGGCTCTTTAGGAAAGACAGGCAGGGTAGAAGAGGTGGAGGAGTGGCAGTGTAAATTATAGAAGGGTTAGAATGTATGGAGGTCAGAATGGCAATGGCATAGTTGAGAGACTCCGGGTAGGAGTCAAGATGGAAATAAAAAATGCAGATGTTACTGTGAGTGTCTGCTATAGACCTCCCACCCAGACTGACAAAGCCAAAGAATTATTCTTTGAGGAAGTAAGGAACACCCTCAAGTCAACTGCCCTTTTCCCTATGGAGGACTTCGACTTGCCAGAAATTAACTGAGAGCANATTTGACACCATTGACATAAGTGAAACCTGGTGGGATGAGGCCTGTGACTGAAATTGGGTTATCTTGTTGTATGGGCTACAGGCTCTTTAGGAAAGACAGGCAGGGTAGAAGAGGTGGAGGAGTGGCAGTGTAAATTATAGAAGGGTTAGAATGTATGGAGGTCAGAATGGCAATGGCATAGTTGAGAGACTCCGGGTAGGAGTCAAGATGGAAATAAAAAATGCAGATGTTACTGTGAGTGTCTGCTATAGACCTCCCACCCAGACTGACAAAGCCAAAGAATTATTCTTTGAGGAAGTAAGGAACACCCTCAAGTCAACTGCCCTTTTCCCTATGGAGGACTTCGACTTGCCAGAAATTAACTGAGAGCATCACATAGCTGGTTTAATCCAGGCCAAAAGGTTCCTAAAAAACCTGTAGCAGATACCAAAGGAGCCAACTCAGAAAGATACTCTCTGTGATCTGCTGCTTGTCAATAGAGTGGATCTTCTGACCAAAATGGACACTGATGGCTGCAAAGTGGTTGAATTTAATATCTCTGTTAACGGGGAAAAAAGTGCCAGCAAAACTTCAACTCTGGACATGAGGAGAACAGACCCTAGGTTGCCCAGGGAATTAATAAGTAAGATACCCAGGGGAAATGTTTTTGGAGGTGCTGGGATCCTTCAGTGCTGATCATGTTTCAAACATTACCTCCTAAGGGCATAGGAGCAGGCAATTCCCAAATGTTGGAAGTCAAGCTGGTGAGGCAGAGGGGTAGATTGGCTAGGCAGGGATCTTCTGTTGAAAATAGGGCAAAAAGGAAGTCCTGTACCCAGTGGAAACAAAGTCAAGTGACATGGGAAGAATTCAAAGATGCTGCTTGCCACTGTAAGGAGAAAATTTGTGTGGCCAAAAGTTCAATTCGAGTTGAAGCTGGCCAGAAATGTAGGGGACAATAAAAAGCATTTTTTTCAAATATATTAATGGCAATGGGCAGTATACAAATATCATCGGACTGCTACAGGATGAGGATGGTCATCTTACAAACAAGGACAGAGACAAGCTTTTAAGCCTCTGTCTTCACCATGGATGATGGACCAAGGGAGCCTCAGTGCCCACAGCTGCGAGATCATGGCTGTGAGAATGATCAGCTCCCTGAAACTGCGCAGAATCTTCTAGTACTCCAGCTAGATCCCTACAAATCCATGGGGCCTCATTTCCGTTTATGACAAGTTAACTCACCTAGGTGATCAAGGGAAGCCAGCTGATGGAATCTTTTTAGATTTCAGTAAAACTTTCAGTATAGTCTCTCACAGTATCCTTCTAAACAAAATCTCCAGCACACAGCTGGATAAACATATGATGTGATGGATGAGCAATTGACTCACAGGTTGAGCACAGAGGATAATAGTGAATGGAGTAAAATCAGACTGGCCAGCTGTCACTAGTGGGGTTCTAAAGGGGCTCCACCTTAGACCCTGTTTTTTTCAACATCTTCATAAATTACTTAGAAGCAGGACTGGAAAGCACATAAAGCAAGTTTGCAGATGATACAAAATTGGGAGGACCTCTTGACTTCCTCAAAGGCAGGGGGGCCCTGCAGAGAGACCTCAAAAAAATTAGAGGACTGGGCAATCACCAACCATACAAAGTCTGATAAGGAAAAGTTCCAGGTTCTGCACCTGAAACGGGCAACCCTGATTTTGTGTACCTACGGGGGAATGAGATGCTGGAGAGCAGTGCCATGGAAAGGGACCTGAGGGTCCTGATCGATGGCAAGTTGAATATGAATCAGCAGTGCCCTGGCAGCCAGGAGGACCAACCATGTTCTGGGGAGCATCAGGCAATGCATTACCAGCAGGTCAAGGGAGGGGATTGTTCCACTCTGCTTTGCACTGCTCTGCCCTCACCTAGAATAATTGTTTGAGTTCTGGACACTGCAATACACTGCAATACAAGAAACATAATAAGCTGTTAGAGAGTATCCAAAGAAGGAAAACAAAGATGGTGACGGGCCTTGAGGTGAAGCCGTGTGAGGAGCAACTGAGGTCAGTTGTTCTGTTCAGCCTGGAGAAGAGGAGACTGAGGGCTGACCTCACTGCAGTTACAACTTCCTTGTAAGGGCAAGAAGAGGAACAGACATTGATCTCTCCTTTGTGGTAACCAGTGAAAGGACCCGATGCAATGGCTTTAAGGTTATGTCAGAGTGAGTTTAGGTGGGATATTAGAAAGTGGCTTTTCACTCAGAGGGTGGTTGCACACTAGAACAGGCTTTCCAGGAAAATAGTCACTGCACCAAGCCTGACAGAGTTGAAGCATTTAAATGATATTCTCGTGCACATGGTGTTACCCTTGGGGGTAGTCCCCTGCAGGGCTAAGAATTGGATTCAGTGATCCTTGTGACTCACTTCCAACTCAGCCAATTCTGTGATTCTGTGAGTCCATGACTTAAGTATTTTGGCAATAATTTACAGTTCTTTATTTGGATACAGTAAATCTTACTCTATCAGTAACTCATATAATGAAAAATTAAAGAAAATTCATAATATTTAACTTGTTATGAAGCTTGAAATCTTCAGGATGTGTCTATGTCTTTGTAGAAAAAATGGGATATATATCATCTTCTGTAATATGACTAATATTTAGGATAGATTTAAGTATACTGATAAAAACTACATTTTAGATGTAAACACGAGATAGAAGATATCCAGGGAAACTAAGATAAAATATTATTTCATATTTCTGTAAACAAAAGATTATTTTTACATTATTCTGTAATTTTTTTTCTTCTACTATATGTAATGTTTTGGGGTTTTATTTCTACCCCGGCCTCAAGTTCTAACTTTTTCTTGTTGGAAAATGAGGCATGTATATTTTACAATTTTATAATTTCATAGACTGGGGATTTCTTTGGTCACTACTGTATTTTTTTCTTGAAAAGCACAATATATACACCTTCTATTCTTGACATCAATAGATATTATTTCCTCTGGCATAGCAGCGGTCACCTAAAACCCTTTTTTCATCTATTTGAGGCTTATATGCTTAACTGTATTTATTCTATAGAGACAAACTACAATATTTTTTAGAGAATAGTCTGTTACGCAGGAAAACATTTCATAGTGGAAACAAATTTTTTTCATTTCATTCAAAAGATACCAATCAAGTTTAAATCAAAGGAGACATCTTTGCAAGGTACTGCTAAAAAATGTAATCTTCTTAAAAGTGTTTTTCTCTGGAAAGAAAAAAAAATTTAATAGCAGTTTCACCCAGATTCCTTCCATACATGGAGAACCATGTGTAAATGCTTACCTACCCTTCCACTCACAACTCATGTGTCCAATGACAAGTGAACCTCACAGAGGTTCTCTTAGGACTCTCTCCACTTCATTGATACACTTTGGCATTAGATCTGTTCCAGCAGCTGGAAAGAGGATTTAGGGCCTATTCTGAGTGGTTGTTTGAAGAAAAACTACCTGAAAAAAAATCACATTTGGAAATTAAAGAAGTCACAAGAAAAGGGAAGAAAAAGTCAAATTAAATATCTGTTTGATGTCATATCTGAAATAACTTCCATTCTTGTTAAGAATCACTGTTGTTCACTTTCTTACTGAAAATTCAAAGAATAGGAAGGAAGTGACAGAGAAAGAACAAGTCCTTTGCTTCTGGATGCAGGGTGCATCCAGACCAATGACCAATGGCCCAGCATTGCTCAGAGGCCAGCTGGTTAGACCCACTCCAAGTTCCATTTAATTTTCTGGTTGCGCTGTCAATGGAAAGAAAACTATGACAACAAATCTAAGTCTAATATTTTATGATTTAAATGTGGGAGTAATGGGAATTAAAGAAAATGGAGTTCAGGTTGGTCGTACAGCCAGTAATCATTCAAGAAATAAATTATTTTACCACTGACACCTTCAGGTACAGCAAACCAGATTTTGCCCACATTTGTACATCACAGTTCAAGGCATATTTGGCCTGACTATGGGGAATATGTGGAAGCCATATATACTTATGCTGGGCACAATTTATGCCTCTTCATAGAAATATATGTGTGCCTTAACAATATTCTCTGTATGTAACTCTTCATATATATATATGTGTGTGTGTGTGTATATATATATCTCTCTATATATTGATATCATGTTGTTCTCTCTCCTGTACATCAATATCACATGACCACAACAGATATCTTAACATAAAAGAATGGAAATTCTAGCAGAAAACAACATGCATCTTAGACTTGGTGTTCCAGGAAACATAAAAGTTGCCCTTAGTTATTTTGAAGAACTAGTTAGGTTCCTGATACAATAGATTTAATTGTTTTTTTAAAAACTTCAGGAGAGTGTAGGTTTAGGTCATACACCATATTATGAAAATTAATGTTTTCATGTGTTATGGGATCAGGATCTGTGTTTGGGATAGGAACTATCCATTAGGAATAATGTAATATGAGCATACAAATTCTGTACATAATTATACATATGTATCTATTTTTATCACAATAATTCCTACCCACATTTTAAGCATAATAAAAACCTTTAACTGATTCAAATAGTCATCTTTTTTTTTTTTTTTTCTTCATCCTAGAGGTATCTTTAATATTATATTTCTCAAAAATGCATTTACAGAGAGTTTGGGCAAGTGTGTGACTGAAAAAGGTCAAAGTGAAATATCAGAATACTTAACAAATATATTCATCCACTCTGTCACAAAGATCCTTTTAGTTGCATAGCAATCATCTTTTTAATTACAACTTGCAATCTAGATTTCAATAACTGAATTACTATTTTTCTTCATTTAATTGTTTCACTCAATAAATTTAATGCATTCTATTCATTCCTTATTTTTAAATGGTCCTTTTAAATTCCCCTTCTTTGCCCTTCCAGCATCTTTGCCTATCCAATAGAGATTAAAAATCTCATTAATTTCATATCAAAAACCACATTCAAAAGGACTCAGCCTTATCCAATAAGCAAAGAGATGTTAGTCTTAGTAGAAGATGTTTGCATTCACATAAGCATTGGTGAAGTCAGTGTGGCTTCATAAAATTGTCATGGTACAACCACAAGTAGTTATTTACAGGACTGGAACTAATAGGTTTTCAGAGGCAAAATTCAAAGTGATGTGGCATGTTTAGAGTGGGCTGCTTTTAGAGATAGTGATGTTGCTGAGAAGCTGAAGCCTACAAGAAACAAATATTGTGAGAAAAATTATGTGAGAGAGAAGGAGATAATATCTAAACAGCTGCAGAACTGCATCCACGAACTGCATCCACATTTACTATAAAGAGCTATAGCTGATTCACAGTGCAAATTGAAGCTCAAAGCAGAGTGAAGTTGGTATCACTACTAGTAGTCAATGTTTACATACTAAAAGTGGTGAAAATGCTTGGTGGCAGACACCAAAACATTCAACTTCTGCACTGGGTATAAGAAGATAAAGGAAACATTCCTTCTTAAATAGTTTTCTTAGCAGTACTGACATCTGTATTGGCAAGTAGCAAGAAAATTTAAGAGCATCTATATGATATCTGTTGTCTATGTCCTTATGTCTGCCTATCTTCTGAAATATCATCTGTAGAAGAGTTTAATTTTTAAAGCTCTTAAAAATTTTGTAAGAGCTTGTATTTTCATCATCCATTTATATTTTGAAGAAGTGTACTTTTCTGTCTTATTACCCTACATTAAACTTGAATAGAAATTCAGGTCTATATATATGATAGACTTAAATATCTGAGTGTCTGAAGCAGATACAGTTTCTGTTACAGATATAAGTGGTTTATGAAAGTGTTCTGATATATATAGCATTTTAAATATTATTTACTGAAATCTAAGAAGATACTGTGTGATGGGTAGGTTTGCACAACCAAAAAATCTCTTTCCATTTTCAAAAATATATAGTTGTATTATAATGATTTCTGAGGGGCTAAATTTGTACTGCAGTGGTTTCTGTCACTGCCTTAGCTATTACTCTAACGTAATTAATTGTTTTTATGTTTAAAATCTTTACAATGTTCATGTCTCCTGCTTTGCCATTCAGCCTTACAAGTGCACTTCCTACTTCCCTGCCTGCACTGTATTTTCATGGCAATTTTGAGATTATAATGCATCATTTTAAGACATTTTACAGGCGATTTGTTAAAACAAAACCACCAAACTTGACAACCTTAACCTTGTGGGTAAAACCTAAAAAAAATCAAATTCCTTCGTTCATTATCTCTGTCATTACAACCTGTTTGTCTAAGTAGAATTAACAGAGTACCTACCACAGGTTTTCTGCATTGATTGCACATGAATTGGTGGCTGTTAATATTCAAGAACATTAAAATAAAAATAAAAGAAATTAGATTCTTCCAAATAAGTGATACTTTAACATTTGGTCCCATAAAATAAAATAAATATAAAAAATTAAGCCTATAAACATCAGGAAGATGGATAAGTTGACACACCATTCTGCATATCTCTGTTTAATAATATTATATTTCATTTCCCATGCTAAGAAAACAGCCATTACCCTAAGCAGCCACTCGTAAACAGCCATTGTGAACAGATTGCACCCTTGTTGGTGGTGTGATAATTGAAATAAGTTTACCAGTCTTTTATGAGGAAATACCAGATGTATAAAATATCTATTAATCAACTCACTCAATTTTGAAAACATCAGTTTTAATATCAATAGCTATCAAAGAATAAATGGAATAAGATGAAAAATACCAGAGAATTAGCAAAATGACTCAGCAATGTGTTGTATCACTTGCAGTGAGGGAGGCAGAAGTGGAAGCAACATAGGTTAAGGGGATTTTAATTTGGGGGGTTTTCTTACAGACATTGATTTCACTGTTTATACCTGTTAAATTTTGAGTGTTTGCAATACCTCTCTCATAAGCCTGCTTAAAAGCAACTTTTTGAACAATAGCACAAAGAGATAGCTGCACATTGGTCTCCCATAAATGTTTGCTTCACTTATGCTAAATACAAATTTCAAGGACTAGTTCTGTGTTTATGCAATAGACTTTAAAGGCATTACCTGTCATAGAGTAAGCTGAGTTAATGTAAATATTTTCTGTTCCTGGAAAGATTTAGTTTGGTTTTCAGTTTGGTTTTGTTTATTTTTGTTTTTTTGTTTGGAGGGGGTGAGTGGGGGAAGGAAGAGGAGTGCATTATTTTTGTTTGTTTATTTGTTGTTAAAGGCTTTAGAGACTAGGACTTTAGAGCTATCTAAGAAAGAGGGAAGAAACAATAATGAAGAGCCTAAGATGAATGAGTGATGGATTTCAGATTCATCCCTGAATTTATCTGTGTTACTTCTGTTTAACTTTGGTTTTTATTCAGAAGAGAGATAAAAATCTCATGAGAAGTTTTCCTGTTGTAATTGCAACACTCATCTAACTGTTTTTATCTACGGGTATTTCTGTCTATGCAGAAACTGTACTTAGCTTGTGAAGGAAATCATACAGCAAGGCTGGATTCATAAGCTGCAGTTACTTAGATAATGGTGGCAACAAAAAGAACTGTAAGATGCTTCACTACTTTTTATGAGTGTGTGGGACTACATTGACCTTTGATCGAAGACTACATGCACATACACTCTTTTTGCACTGCTTGAACCACTGAGAGCAGTTTGGAATAGGCAGCTCAGTGAAGTGACTTTCTGATTACAGTAAGCTGGTTTAGTTTATGTCTTTTCAGCCAGTGGTGCAAGTCAACAGAACTGGTTTTGCAGAGGGAGACAGCTGATAGTGAAGGTTTTGTTGGCAGTGAACTGGGACTGACTTTGGACTATCTCTAGTCTGTTCTTGCATTAGTTGCAATCTTACATGTCTTCTGGTTATTTCTAGTGAAAGGTCCAGAATTACACCACCTTATGAGTCTGACATGCAAAAGCATTGCTGTGAAATTTAAAATAAAGATAACCACAGTTGAGAACTTACTTTTACTCATCACTTTTACTTAGGAGCCAATGACTTAATAACATAATTGCAGGCATGCAAGGCTGTGAAAACACCAGTTTACATCTAAATTAATAGTTACTTAGAACAATATTTTACATCACAGAAAACTTTGAAAAGAGCACACAGGAACACGAGTGAATTTGATTACAAATTTCAATCACTCTTTAGCTGAATTTGAATTATTTTAATTATTATGCAAACTACTTGTACAAAAGGCAAACCGTCAATGATATGACTGATAACTTTGATTTAGGGACAAAAGAGGGGGCATATTTCAATTAAATACTTTTCTAGCAAGTGAACAGTGAAGAGGGAAAATATATCCACATTTAGCTAAATAATTAACCAATTGAGGCATTGGCATTGATCAAGGATATGGAAGGACAAGAGTGTAGCTTTTGATAAACCTGCACAGTGACAATAAAGACCAGGTTCATAAGACTCCTGGCGTTGAAATCAATATTAATCTCAGCCAGTCAGAAATTACAAAGAAATCTGGTAGCCTGTTTTTAAGCCATATACAGAAACATGCAACATGCATACAATTATTTGTACAGGAAGAATTACATAACTTTTAAACATCTTTGGTAGTTCATATAAATTTTCTCTGGCATGCAATTTTTGAAGTTTATAGCAAGGAAAGGAGATGGAGCAGCCAAATTCAGTGAGTTAGATGCTGATGATTTTAGACACTTTGAATATTTCTCTTAGGAGCGAATCTGCCTCAAGTTTTTATGAACATATTCAATATTACTGCCTATATAGGTTCACTGACTCCTCACATGAGTACTGTTAAGCACATATATAAACATTTACAGAGACATAATGTTAATCACTATTCTCATCATTACAAGACTGTATAGTTTACAGTAGTTTGTCCCACCTATCTTGATATTATTCGAGTTGTGGAACAACTTTTGGCAGTTTATCAGAGAAGCAGAGCCAAAACCAAGAGGTAGCTAAGACAATTACTACTGTATTACTGATCACAGAAGAGCTTCCCAGGCAAAACTGTGGTGCTGTTGTGAAGAAGGAAATCCCCAACTTTCACATCCATCTGTGGTCCTCACCAGATTCTTGGTGCACTATGACCACTTAATCTTTCATCTTAATCTCTTTATTTATTCCTACTATTTGCTGTAGGAACTTATACAACTTTTTACAACAATATAAACTTCAGAAATATTGATCAAAACATAAGAGGTATCTTGGCTAAGAAAAGTCAAGAGAAGGTTTGTTACCAGTATAACAAGTACTGTTTCTTATCGCGTCATTTACTGACTTCTGTGTTCTTTTCCCTTACAATAATATCACTTCTGTCTTGTAAGTGACATTACTTTGGCTCACAGATATTCTAGAGCCATTCTGCTGCATGGCACATGCAGCCACTGAAAAATATAATCCTTCCAATTAAATAAATGAAAAACTAACCAGAGAAGCAGTACATATTACAAGCATAATAGCTGGCTTGCAAGTGTATCCTGGAGTTTCAGGTGATGTCATAATCTTTTCATTCATGGCTAGGCTTCACTAACAAAGATATGAGAAGGGCTCTACCCACACTTGCTGCAAGCGCACTAATGGCTAAAAAGGCCGATGTGGGACAGGCAAGTCTGGTTGCAAAAAGCACAGTGGAAAGTATCCTTAGGTGGTACTGATGAGATACGGTTCTTTCTGTGCTGTCTTTTCTCCTCAAGGCAAATTCTATGTACATTCTCAAAGGAGGCAGCAGCGTTATGGATGGTGTGTCTCCATGTCTCTCAATTGGAGGCCAGAATGGACCACTGATGGCAGTCAATATGACCAACACTGAGATGTTGTTTCAGGGAATCCTTGTTTCTCCCCTTTGGGGCTCCTGTGTTGTGGCAGACAGTGGTGAGTTCACCATAGAGCACAGACTCAGGAAGGCAATGATCCTCCATCCTGGAGACGTGCCCTGCCCAGCACAGCTGCATCCTCAGCAGCATGGCCTCAATACTGGTGAGCCCTGCCTGTTCAAGGACAGTAACATTTAGTCACGCAGTCAGTCCAGTGGATGTTTAGGATTGTACAGAGGCAGCGCTGATGGAAGCATTCAAGGAGTCACAGGTGATGGCAGTAGATGACCCATGATTCAGACTCATATAAAAGAGTAGACAGTACAATGGCTCTGTAGACACTAATCTTTGTATTTTTCTTCAAATGTTTATTGCACCAGACTCTTTTATGGAGTATGCCTTTGCTAAGCTGTTGTCTATCTCTTTGTCAATCTTACCATCTGAGGAAATGATACTTCCTGGATAGTTAAACTGCTGGACTGACTTAAGCTCTGATTTGCCTATGATGATGTAGAGATGAAGGAAGACTTCCTGAGGAGCAGGTTGGTAAAGAACTTCTCTCTTCTTCAAGCTGATTTCCAGTCCAAAAAGCTCAGCAGCCTCTGCAAAGCAGGATGTTAAGCGCTGCAGAGCTGCTTCTGTGTGAGCAATGAGGGCAGCATCATCAGCAAAAAGGAGCTCACAGACAAGATGATTCAGGGTCTTGGTGTGGGCCTTCGTTCGCCTTAGGTTGAATAGGCTCCCATCAGTACAGTATTGGATGTAAGTGCCGTTATCTTCATCAAGGTCTGCCGTGGCCCTTTGGAGGATCATGCTGTAGAAGATTGCAAATAGAGTTGGTGTGAGAACAAAACCTTGTTTNGTCAAAGGCTTTGGTGAGGTCAACGAAAGTCACATAGAGTGCTTTGTTCTGTTCCCTACACTTCTCTTGCAGTTAGTTGTCTGAGAACAAACACCATTTCTGTGGTACTCCTATTGGCTCT
>VXBA01000893.1:619459-635393 GCA_013399895.1 Serilophus lunatus | reverse complement strand
TGTAACACAACTATTTGAATTAGAATTGAGGTTTTGATTTCTATGGCAGCTTTTTTCATTAAATCAGTTTAGAGGACTGCTCACCATTCATGTGAACGTGAAACATTGAAAGAGAACAAGCAATGAGCTAGTCTTTGTAGCAGGGAGATTTCAAGTCAGCAGGTGAGATACGTACTTGTTAGGGAGAACTTCTAAACAACAACTGCGTGATTTCCATTTCCATCAAGTTGGTGATCAATTGTTGAAACCAAAGGGACTCTCTGCATTGTAAAAATCATTAAATACCAAACATTCCCCTGTATTTGGCACTGGGAGGCCACACCTCAAATCATATGTTCAGTTCTTGGCATTGAAATGCTGGAGTGTGTCCAGAGAAGGGCAATGGTGCTGGTAAAGGGTCTGGAGCACAAGTCCTATGAAGAGCACTGGGGTAACAAGTGTGAGGATGAGATGAAATGGGTTCAAATTGTGTCACAGGAGATTTAGATTGGATACTAGGAAAAATGACTCAGTGGAAAAGGAGGCCAGGCATTGGAATTGGCTGTCCAGGGAAGTGGGCAAATCACAATCCCTGTAAGTATTCAAAAAACATGTGGATGTGGCACTTAACAACATGACTGAATGATGAACATGGTGGTGCTGAGTTAACAGTTGGACTCAATGATCTTAGAGGACTTTTCCAACCTTAAGAATTGTATGATTGTACTGTTTAATAAGTGCAAGTACAAAGTTATATCAGAGAAAGACCTTAGTATGAGACACTCACATATCTTCACTGAAAAGTAACTTTGTGCTAATTATGACACTGTGGATAACTCTCACTGTCTTTTATTTCAATTTGATTTCTATTGAACGTTTTTGAACAGTAATGTGACATGAAGGCTTTTTACCAGGGTTTTTTAAGCATTTGTACTCTGTGTGTATATAGTTATAGCTTTATTAAAGTTATGTGAAAATATGTTTCCTTTGAAAACACATCAACTGCATCCCTATTTGCTCCTTTGAAATTTGGGAGCAATAATGTACTGGGAAGTGATGGTAGAATGTGTTGCTTTGGTTATGGACCTTCTTTTCAGGTAATTTCCAATTTTTATACTTTAGATCGTTTTTAATGCTTACTTGAACAAGAAAATATCAATTTCCTATTTCTAGATTACAGCTTTTTAGCTGAAGGTGTTGGATTGAACCATTTTACTTTTTTCAAAATTCCCTTGTGTCTTTTTCAGCAAAAATACTTTCTAGAATTTGACCCACATGTGTATTCAACATTTCTGCCCTCCTGGACCTCTTATTTCTCAGCAAGCACATAATACTGTGTTTTTGAATAAAACCCATCTGCTCCTCACATATGAATCATCTGGGGCTGCTGTTTGGCACAAAATGGTTGCCAAAATGCTGTCATTTGACTGTGGAGGAAATGGGGAATAGGAAAATTATTTCATCCTGTATACATTTCTAAAATATATTTAACTGTATATTAATTGTCTTTGAATGAAATCCTCGTGTTCTTGACTGTCTTCCCAGACTAGAGACTGGCTTGCAGCCTTATGCAGAATGAACGAAACACATGCTTACCTTTTAGTGTGGATTTAAAATTAGTAGGACCTGTAGCTCATAGAACTTTAGCATTTGTCTAAGTTTACCATTCACTTAAGCATTGCCATGAAGTGGCAAGGCTACATAAAACACGGCTGTATTTGAAACACATCCCTGCCTCACGACACCAGCATTAAAGGAACATGCAATTTCAAGAGTATTATGACAGAAGTGGTTTGTTTCCTTCTCTTGCAGATGGGAAGCCAGTGTCATTGTCTCCACTTGAATCCCAGCCCCACAGTCCTCGGTACACAGCATCGAGCCAGCGGGAACGCGAGAGCTTGGAAATCCGTATGCGGGAAGTGGAAGAGGAGAACCGCGTTCTTCGCAAGCAGCTCAGCCTGGCACAGAGTCGCAGCCCCTCACACCACCACAGCAATCACTCCAAAACCTACTCCATGGAAGAAGGCACAGGTGACAGCGAGAGCCTGCGGGCTGGCATTGTGGCGGGGAACAGCTCTGAGTGTGGGCAGCAACCAGCAGTGGAAAAGTGTGAGGTAAATAAATAAAAGGAACCTGCCAGAAACAAAGCTCGATAGATTTGATCCTTTAAGGACATTGCAGATCTCTATCTCCTTTCCCCTGAAACTTTATTATCCGAAACCAGCCTCTTCAAGGACTATTGGGTGCAACTTTTTAGATAATTTTTAATAATTCTTTTTTTAAACTTTTAAACATTTAATCATCAGAATATCTTTTGAGTTATTATTTCATCACGGCTTTTTGTCTTTTTCATTCTTGTGTCCCCGAACCTGGTATAAAAATCAAAGCCTTGTTCCAAGCTGACTTCAATAGAGCTGTGCTGATAAAGACCTGTGGCAAACTGACCCCATGTGTTTTTAAGTTAAATGAAAGCTCCGTGGTGCTTAGAAAAGCCTTACTCCTTTATTTATGTGTCTGTAATGGAACAGCTCAGAGTTTACAGTTAATTAAATTGCAGCTTATGGAGTTAGCCTGTGCTTTTGACTCATTTCAGGAGTGTGTCTGGGTGTTACTGTGGGACCACCTGCTTTGCATGAGCTGTGCACAAGTAGTGTGGTTGGCTGCAGGGGACAGGAGATCTCCTTCTTAGAAGGTTTTAGGGTGGTTATTTTAGTTTTGTTTTCCCCATTTTATGCCAGTAGTTTTGTGGATGTTATCCAGATATTCAGTTGTCAGATGTCAGAACTGTGGCAGGTCCAAATATGAATAGATTCAAACCAGAAAAATCTTGCTTAAAAGCCTTGTGCCCAATCCCAGCTGATGAAGATATCAAAAGTAACTTCATCCATTTATTTCTGCTAAGGAGGTAATACCTTATCACCTTTTATCTTGCTTTTTGCTACTCAAAGATAAAAGTTGAAAGAAAATTAATGGAAGAGGAGAAAGAAGTCTTAATTATCTCTTGAGAAAAATTCTATTCAATGGGAAAATATTAAATACAGTTTAAAAATTAATTACTGTTTTCCAGTTGGGTATCCTTGTCCATTAGTGTGGAAAAAAGGAAGCAACATTATTGTAAGGAGAGGGGAAAAAACAGGGTATATTTTCCATTTTCTCTCCTCCAGATAACGAGGGTCTGATTTTCCTCACTGTGAGCATTTTGGCATTTCTTTTAATCAGGGAAGGTTCAGGCCATCAATAAGTGCATCTCACTTCTGCCTTATTATTATGCCAAGGAGTGATGAGCTAAATCTCAGTTCCTGGTTGTTCAATGCACCAACCAATTTGGGACACAAAAATAGCAGCTTAAAGTAGGAACGGTTTAAGTGGCTTCTCAGTTTATGATGTGTTTTCCCAATAAGTTTACTTGCTCCGTGGGGTTTAGAATTGTGCTGGAGGCAATGGTTATATAAAATACAAAATCTCACATTATTTTCCATCTCTCTATCTTACCACACACTATTTTGATAGCAAAATAGCTTTTGAGTCTTTTTGTTAGGGAATTCACTTAGTAATTCAGTAGCAGCAATGGAAGTTAAAATTAAACTTTGTTATTATCAGATTTGCCATGGGTCTCATCATTTATCCTATTACTGTAGATTCTGGTTCTGTGTTTGTTTGTGTGAGGGCTATCTTGACTCCATTTGCTCTCTGTTTTCAGATGTGCAAAATAAATCTTTTTTAGCTTCTGACCCTGGAATATATCACTATAAGTGTCAATAACTTGGGTAGTAAAAAACAAAGATTCTTGAGAAGAAGACTGGAGGTCTGAGGGAGACCAAGAGAGCTAGGAATAGGTTGTTCATTTCATTGAGTCTGTTCTTAGAGCTTTACTGAAGGTAATGTTTCAGAATCTAATTTGAGATGGTCTTTAATGATGATTAAAACATTTGAAAGCTCAGTTACAATGAATGAACATTAAATCTCTGATAAAGCATAATATGTGTGATAATAACTGTGATCTATATCAAATAGCTGTAGGTTTGTTGTATTCCAGCCACAGCTTGAGAGCTCTTCCGATACTGTAAAACGGACCAACACTATACTGCAAGAAAAAAATCAGAGTCCCAGCCAAGGCACTTCTCCCTGGAGGGAGCAGATGCCTGTCATGCCTTCCCAACAGTAGACAATTTTAACACAAACCTTGGAAATATAAGTGTGAGTAGTCCTTACACAGATATCGGCATGAACAACTGGCTTCAGAAGGAGAACATAATGCCAGTGGAAGCTAACACAATTATGTGCCTCTTTCTTATGATGTTATCCCAGTATCTTTCCAGCTTGTGCCCCCATAAACCGAACATTTATTTGGAGTTAAGTGTGCATTTATAAATATTTGCAAAAATGATTGTATATCAGGAAATGGGTAGTTAGCAGTATAGCACTTAGGTGGTTAGCAAAATGCTTCAAATTTGAATCATTTTTACAGGCAGATTTGTATTGTTACTGTTATCAACAGTGTTGTTCAATAGGGTTAAATATATAAAGCTCCAGAGCCACAGGCCCTCATCATCTTAGACAGTGTAACAGTTGAAGAGCAGATGTTGCCTGCCTCTGGAAACTATTTGTAGTATATTTACAAATATGATACAAATATAAGCATTTTGTAAAATACTTTTAATATCTCTTAATTGCAGTCAACAATTTGTTTGAAGGGTTAAATATCTACAATGGAAAGTCTAGCTAGAACTGCTCGAAAATTACTGAAGTATGAAAGGTATTACCAAAGATTATTTCTAGCTATAGGAACTAATTGGAGTTTGTAAATCTCATTATTTCATAATTCCAAAAGTAGCCTAAGGAGAAAAAAATAGCAGCTATTTATCTAGGTACCATATACTCCTCATCACTGTGGAATCTCGATGTGGTTTTGGATATTTTCCTCCCATTAAAATTATCCCAGAAAAGACTTAAATGAAATACTGCATTCAAAACCAGTTTTTCCTGGTCTGTAGTGGCTGAAGGGTTTCTAAACTGCCTTAGCATGCACGTTGATATGACTTAAATCCTCCTTCCAAAAACAGCTTAACTTCCATGAGTCTTTCAAAGTGCCTGGATCTGAGTGCTACCTAAACAATTAACAATTAAAAATAGTTCTGTTTGTATCCCTGATCCCCAGCCTGTAGGGCGAATGATGTTATAAACACAGTGTTTTGATAACCTGTTCATATTTATAAGTAGAGGAGGAATTCACTGAATCTGGAAAGCAAGATGAATCCTTATTTCATCTGTTGCTGCAATGAGTTGCAATATCCAAAAGCATTTCCATTGAATGTTTAGAGCCCAGACTTCTTGCAACAAGTGGTGAACATGTCTGTCATGCACTTTAAAGAGAGCATTGTAGGAAGATGAGCACTTTGAAGGAGCTCAGTTTAGACCAACAGTGACTTCTGAAAATCCAGGATAGAGTGTGACTAGAATGATCTAGAATTACCATGGAACATCAACAGAAAGGAACAAGTGTAGCATGCAGGGCCTTAGTGTGAGATATTTGGTGAATGTTGAACCCATCATGCAGGCTAAAGCACGTTGTGATAGTTGGAGCGTTCTTTGCTGATGTGACTTCACTCCTAGGTGTTAGCTGTAGTCACTGAATCCAGAGGTCATGTGAATCACTGTAGCCCATTCTGGTGGGATGGATGATACATTCTTCTAATTATCTGCAGATAGAAAACAGGAGTTTGAGAGAGGTGACAATTTTCAAAGTCTGGGAGCTGATGCTTACTGTTTCACTTAGGAGGATGCGAATTCTTTGAAGTGCTTTTGTCTTCCATCTACTATTGCCCTGTCTTGCCAGAATTTGGCTATAGCCAGCTGCTCTGCATCCAAAAATGCATTTGGAACACGCATGGAGAAAACTGGAAATAACTTTTTTCCTTTAGGATGCAAACATCTGCAGACAGTTCAGGTTGATGACTTCATTTTGGCTTATCTGTTTTTCTGCTGGCTTTGTTTAACAGTTAAACAATGAAGGAGAGGAACAGACTGAGTCTTGCAGCATGCTGCAGGCAAAAACTTGGGAAAAAAAGGTCTAGATTCCTATTCTCTTTGAGAATTAATGCTCTTTTGTATAACTGATTGCAGGCAGGGATAGAAGTGATATGTAATATCAAACGCTGCAGAGAGGCTAAGCAGAAAGTAGATGGATGCCTCTGAACTGGAAAAGAGCATTCAGAAGAGTGCTGCTCTCACTGTGCTCTCACTGTCTGAAGCAGCATCCCAGGCAACAGTACCTACAAGAAGACAGTGAGGAAAGCATGCCTTCAATTCTGGAGCAAACTGTTGGAGTAAAAGGAGGACAGATGTGGGCAACTCCTTGACAGAATAAACTCTGATTTTGTGAGGAGTTGTAAGGTGGAGAGAGAGACTGTGAGGAGAGCTTTTTTGGCAAGTAGAGGTAGTCTAAAATGACGTTGACAGTGGTATGACAGTCAGAACCCCTAAAATGTTTGTGTCTGGTCCAGTATCTTCAGGTGAAATGCTTAAAGCAGACATGAAACTATTCTTAGTTAATTTGATTTTAATTGGCCTTGAAGGGAGGGATCTTAGATGTTCCAAAAGCCTGAGAAGGACCAGGTGGCAATCAGAGAGAAGGCAGTATGTGCAGTATTAGGAATCACTGCACCCACAGGAGCCCATGCCAATGAGCACAGTACAACATCCTGCTGCAATAGAAGTTATTAATAAGCAGCCTCTGTTCTCCTCTCTTATGACAAGAGAGAAAGACAATCAATTTTTTCAAAGTGTTGAGCATGTTCAGCTCCCATTTGCTTTAGCATAAATTTAAAGTGCTAGTACCTCACAGAGCTGTTGCAAAAGCATACTGCAGTATTTTTTCTTTCTCACACCTCTCTGGACAGACAGTTGTCTTATTAATTCAAGGCCACTTAAAACCTCAGATCTTAAATGTGCCTCAGCCTGTGAAGCACACAGGGCTGAAGGCAGCTGCTATGTTCATGTGGATGTTCCTCAATGGCACAGCCACTTGGCAGTTACATGATTCAAACTGTGCCCTATACCAGACGATGTTAATGGATGGGGCTGTGGACTCTTTAGATGTGCCCAACACATGCCACCTCTTGTGTAAATCTGCTTCTGTTATAAGGCAAGCTTTGGGAATCTGTGACTATGTGAAGAGACAGAATTCCTCATTTGTTCTCAGCATAGTGGGCATTCTGTAGAAAATGAGAGCTGTGTGCGTGAGAAACCAGCTAACCAAGCTTCAAATGGAAGCCAAATGAGGCTTCCCTGCAGTTTCACAGCTGTGTCCCCAATGGCAGCTTTGTGCTGGCAGCATGGTGAACTCTCCTTCATTTCTGTGACCACTAAGAAACAGAATATTACAGAACCTGGAGTCAAAACTTGCTAGGATTAATTTCCTTTTGTCCCTAGGGAATAAAAATGGCTAATTTTAAAACCAGAGCAGAGTAATGTAACACATTTTTCAGATTAGTACTTACTGCCTAAATAATAATGACTCATAGTGCCTTTTCAATTTTCCCTTTCCTCCTGAAGAGATGAGGAAACCTCTGCCTCACGTTAAAAGGGAGGTAAGAAGGCACAGAATAAGTGATAACTTACCCGTGTTGTGAGATGGAGAGAATGTGTTTGTGGGGGTTGTATTTAACTTCACATTAAGACAGCCCGTACTGGTAGTCACAGGCAAGCAAGTGGCTACCTGTCTTCACAGCTTGTGTCCCATCATATATATCATTGGGTTGCATCCAGCCCTGGAAAACCAATTGTCTGAGTCATGCTCATCCATGAGAATTGTTCACCCTTTCCTATAGTGGCTGTGCATAAGACAGAAATAGTACAGAATTTCTAAGATCATATCTGCTTCTAAATTATCAGGCATAATTTTAAACTATAGTTGAGAAGAAAATGTATGCATGTTTGCTTACTCAGAATTTTGTGTGCTGCTTATTTGGGGAGGGTATGTACATACGTGCACTCATAGGCTCTTAGCTAATAAATGCAATTCTGTTCAAACATCTGATGTAATTTAGGGATAGTAATGACTTTGGAATGATGATGGTGTTATAACTTAATTATGATGTTTTTAACAAACTGCCTCAAGTGGGCTGCAAACAGCTGCAAAACACCCACTCAAATCTTTAACAATCGCCGTACTTAATAATAGCACTGTCATGTATGTGCTCTGCTTTGTGAATGACAGAACACAGGAGCAGGCTTTCATTTTTGTTCTTTTTGTTCCTTTTCTCCCACAGACTATCCACGTTGCCATTGTTTGTGCAGGGTACAATGCCAGTCGGGATGTTGTCACGCTTGTCAAGTCTGTCTTGTTTCACAGGTAAAGGTAGCTTTCTTTTCTTGTATATCTGGTTATGGCTAAGTAAGCTCTTTTTACATTTAGTCCCCTCCTTCAAAAGAAAGTTGGATTCTCTTCTCTAGTTGCTTTTTCCTTAGAAGGGATGGAGCATGAAATTTATGACCACCACAAATAGATTTTTACCTGTGTGAAGATTTCTACAGTGAATTAGAATGATCAGAGATTCACCTGCTGCCTCTGTTGCATTGTGGGAATAGAAACGTTATCCATCTTTACTGTAAAGCATCTGCGCAGTCCTGAATGCTGTAAAATAATAATAAAAGTAATGACAGCATTGTATTCATTTAGCTGATTTCTATCATCATTTTACGACATAGGTGTATATGTAGATGATAAATTCATACTGGTTACTTGACTATCCCAGTTTCCAATTTAGACTTTTGTTTTTGAAGGGAACCTATTACTTTAGTCAGTATATACTATTTCATTAAAGTCAGATTGTTTATTCTGACTTTGGAAGGGCCACTTGCAGCCATTCAGAAGGTTCTGCAACTTGGTTTTACCACATGGAGCGCAGTTAGATCCCAAAATCAAGGGGCTTAAATGTGCAATGGAGACAAAATAACCAACTGCCTTAATAGCAGCTCCAGAAAAGATAATTCGCATTACACTGTGTGTGGGCATATTTGTATATCCCTTTTCCAGTTTAGAAATATCTCTTAGAGATGTCTTCCAGTAATGTTGCAGAAAATGGATTAAAATAGGGAAATGATCAAACTGTTTGACTTGAACAGGAGAAAGAGACTAATAAAATATGCTTACAGTATAAACAATTTTCTAAGGAAGTAGTTTCAATATGCTGCTTTATTTGAAAGATAATTTTATGCCAGAGTGGATGACTTTTGTTCATGTCATGTGCTAATATCTTACAGCCAGTATGAGTGGAGCATACAGCCCCACACTTGGTTCCTCATGTTTGCCTCCAGTCTTCTGCTGGAGGTCATAGTAATCATTCCCTTACAATGCTTTTAGTACACCATTTTACCATTTTTGGTAAGTTTCATATAATAATGTAAATGCTCACCTTGTACAATATGGGAAAAGACTCAGTAAATACTGTTTAATCTCCAAAATATGAATCAACTTCCACTATCATCACATAGTCTTTGCAAGTCTTTTGAAAAGAAGCATGTTCATGTTCGATGAGAGCTAGGAGCAGAAACTCAGTGCTAAAATAAACATAATAAAAACAAAACAGCAGTAAAAATCTGTGTTGTTTTCTGCGCAGAATTTTTCTGAATGTTACAATTCTGTTAAATTTGAAAACTATATCTATTTCCGGTTAGAGATTTGAATTATTCAGTGTAAACTGCCTTCATGTTGCAAGGATGTAAAGAGGTTTTTTCTAGTTTGATTGTTGTTTCTAAGGGTTATAATGGAAAATTTGCATTTTTGTTGTGACATAACTTGTTCTAGTGGTTACCTTCTCCTTGTTTTTCTCTCTTACTACTTACATCCATATGTTTCCTAGTGTTGTGTAAATAAATAATAGGAATCTCACAGCTCAAAGATTTAAACAGCTTCTCTCTGTATTACTTAAAGGAAATGTCCCTGTTTTACATAAGTCACTCATCTGGGCAATTATAAAATTTTTACACAATTCTGCCATATAATTAAATTATTAGATGAAACCAAAACAAAGGGAATTAGCATTGGTATTTCTTAAGTCTGCCCTTGTCAAGAATATCTTTATTGTTTGGCCAGCGCTACTGCTAATCCCAAAGGATTTGTCCAGCTCAGCAGAGGTGATCAAGATAAAGTCCCATATAGCTAATGAAACGTTAGTACAGTTAGTTACATTCAAGGTAACCTATCTCCCTTGTTCCCTTAAAACATACTTAAGGACAAATCCAAGTCCATTCCTGCCTAGAACTTGCTTCTCTCACTAAGCATTAAATTGTTTGCTAGAAAAAGAAGATACTCTCAAAAAAAGAGCCTGAGCTTCTTGGCATTTTTTCCTTATCTTCTAGAAAATCCAGGCTTCTTAAGCATCAGCTGATGCTATGGCTGCTTGGCCATGCTTCGGTAGCACTCCTTTCAGTAGTACTCCTGTTCTTGCATCTTTGTACCTGGAGAGGCAGTTTTGAAGGACGGAGAATAAACAACAAACTCAGCTGAAAATTGATTTAGAACCAAGTTTCCTTGCATTAGTTGCCATGTGCAGACAGTGTTATCTTGGAAACTAGCACGCACTTCAGAAATAACGATGACTGGAAAGAAGGCTACTTTTAGTTGCTATTATCTATTTAATTTTAGGAATGAAAGATGGAGACTAGTCATGATACTGCATTAGGATGATTGAATTAGGAGAGTTGGAAGTGATTGGCTTGGATAATTCATGACATCAGCCTCAGGTTTACCATCTGACTTGAAGGTCACCAGTGAAAACTGGCACAGAAGATGTCTCTTCTTCTAACTCTTAAATGTGCACCGGGGAGTGCATCCTAGCTGGTGTTGTCCAATAAGCCTAGCAAAACAGACATTTAAAAGGCTTGTATGTTTCCATTGGAGAAGTTTGCTTAACCATAAGTTTGCTCTTAATCTCTAAAGTTAGGCTACTAGTCTTCCATTCAATCTCAAATACAGTTTTCCAAGAACAAACATATTGTCAAAGACTTGTTTTTCCTTGAATACACCATAGATACAATCTACTGACTCCTTAAAGCAACCAGGCTTAATATCCTCACCTGTCCTCCTGTACCTCACTTGGCGTGTGTTGTAAGAGCACTGATTCCAATGATCCTATCTGAAATTCATGGAGATGTCATGTGCTTTTTTTAGCATTTCTGTCTAGATTAGTAATTAAAACATGTTTTAGGTGTGCATTGTGGTACAAAATGAGATACCTAAATTCCCTACTTCTGTAGGAAATCCCTACTTTGCTAATAGAAAAGCTCTGGAAAATAGGAGGCCGTGTCATTCTAATCCCAGGGTGCATTAACGTATTTGTTATACCCCCAACTTTGAGCTAGAGTGCTTAATAGAGACACAAAACAGCAGGAGTGCTGGGTCATTAAGGATAAAAGCCACAGGAGTTTTTATAGATGGAACGTGCTGACTCTCCTCTCTCACATGAATATACAGCAAATCCTGCATATTGAACATTTCAGCTCTCCACAGGTCTAAAAAAGCAAGTTTCTGATTCTAGTCATACCATATATATTGTGAGTCTGAGGCAAACTACTTGTTCAGACCATTTGAGAAACTATGCCTGTCTTCAGATTCCAGAGAGTGAGAAGAGAAGAGGAAAGGGATAGTGTGGTTGATTCCGCATAAGGACACCATAGTTCAGAAATGTGTTTCTTTCCCAGTGGTGCTTGATTCCAGTTTTGTCTTCAGAAGACGTATGCTCCAGCCACAAAATCCCAGCAGCTTTTAACACCCAGTTTGACATAACTGACAGTCTGTTCTCAGGAGGAGACTCAGCAGAGCTGGGATAGTGGAAGGTTTGCAGTCTGATAAATATGCATTGGCAGCGCTGCACAGAGGGAGGCTTGTAGAATGAGAACTCAGTTCTAGTCTGCAACTTTCCTGCTTTCCCCTCTTGCGCATCTAGTTCCCGATTATGACAGATTTTATAAATCCATTGCAGGGCTAAAAAAAATTATCTCTGAGCCAGTTTAACACAAGCCAAGCTCTTATCACTATGTCCTAAATGCAACTTTAAGTTTTCCAAACCAAAAGACTAAACACTAAAAACTAAATATATTGGGTTGAATGGGCAAAATGAAATGCAGAGAGTTTTGGCAAGAGTGCTTACAGTAGTACGCAAAAAGTGCCAGCATTTTTTTTTTTTTCCAAAACTGAAGCAGTTTCCTTTGGCTGATAACTCCCAGTTACATTGGTGATTTTCAGTGTTTTACTCCATTTCTGAAAATTGTGAAGCTTAGAGGGCCACAGAAACAACCAACAATTATGTTTCATATTGCAAAGATTGTTCCTCTCTCTGCTCAGGTAAGTGTGAACTTGAGTAACAGATAAAATGGTTTTTAATGTACTCCTGTCTTTTCCAAAGGCATGCTAAACACTATGTTTCATTTGGGAACAAAAGAAACACCAAAATTACACAGTTACAGCATGTTGCTGGCAGTTAGATCAACATGACAACCTGTGAAAAATTAACATCTTTTTTGTGCCAACTAATACTGTCTTGTTTGTTTGTGACTTTTGGGGTTTTTTTTCCCTTTACTACGTTAGTCCCTGTTCCTCACAGAAGTTATTGTGCTTACTTCTTTAGCTGTACCTTCCTCTATACTACAGCAATAGTGAGATAAAAATGAGGGGGTATGTAAGGTATGTAAACAAAACCAGTCAATTAGACAAAAGCTTTTTAATATGATGCAGCCTCTTTGCTTTAAGAAGGCTGCTTATAACAAAGTTAAACATATGTCTAAACATTTTTAAGATCAGAGTATAAAACTGTGTTACAGATTGCTGTATCAATAATGAACTTTTTATCTCCTTAGAACAAGTAGAATAAGGCAAACCAAATGAAAACCTATATTAAATAGAAAGGATAACATGTAATTTCCAAGTAAGAGTCACAAGTCAGCACTGGCTGGTAATTAAAGCTTATGTAATCTAGTGGCTGTATTCCATGGAGACCACTTTGCCTTAATGGAGTTAATTTGAGAATTTAAAACCTCTGGCATTGTTTCCAACTTTTCTAACATGTCAGTCTATTTTGTAGGAGATTCTTCTGGCAAAAACTATAAAGCATGACCTGGTTTCTCTTCTGCATCGATATGCACACTTCTTTTTGTGTTTTCTAGCTGTCCTAACAATAGAGGCATAATGGAGAAAGCATTGTTTAAAAAAATCTGCTTGTCAGGTCTCTTATTATTTTCCAGAGAACTTCTGTAAGTTAACACAAAGGAAGAAGGCGTGATGCATGATGCAGCAAGTGCATATTTAAGATCTCTCCAATAGTTTAGGGAGCCTTTTAATCAGTACTGGATGTGAAGGGGTATGAAAAATCTTAATTGTTTTCACATTAAAATTCTCCATGTATGAGAGAGGGATTGTCATACGGACAGTAGGAAAAAAAAATTTCCCTAGAGGCCTTTTATAATTTCTGGTTGAAGTTCTTGTAACCATTTGTTACAGATATAAAAAGTATCACCGTGTTGTGCTTCCCTTAATAAAGTATAGGTTTTGGAAATAAACCCCCTAGGCTACTGACCTTTTTATATTCTTAGAAAATAAAATTCCTCTGTTGCAGAGAGAACTGCGCAACCAAGCAGCTGCTTTGTGAGTTACTAAAAATTGAGCTATAGGACAGTACAGAAGGGAAGAATGAGTCTTGGTTTTCTACTCCCTTTTTCAGTTTTAGATTTTTGTATTTAACTCTGTGGCAGTGGCTATTCAAAAAGAAAGGGCCATAAATGCTTGAGCAAGCAGATCATAATTCTGATTAGGAATAAGTTATGACATGCAAAGATAAGATATCATGAACAAAAAAAGTATAGAGAAATGGGTACCTTGGAATAGGCTCCGAAATTCATGGCCTGACTTAAAATTACTGACATCTTTTTATTTTACCAACTTTATAGAACCTCAGCAATTCTAAAAATGAGAGCATTCATTCAAGCTCCTATATTTAGGTCTAAGAGTCTATATTTAAGCATTCATGCTTGAAAATCTTGGCCAGAATCTCTTCGTTCACTTTTGAGTAAAGTAATTTAGGAAAATAAATGTGTGCTCTTTACATATGGTTTACTTTGTCAGATAGTGTTCTGATCTTAAGACAAGTGGAAATAATATAATATATGAAGATTTGAAGTTTTCTAAATAGAGTGTTTAAAACTTTGAGTTTCCATTAGATGAGAAATACTCATATTTCGAAATTACATTTTATCACATTAAGACACTAATGCTACAACATTTTTCATATAGCTATGAAAAGTTTTATTTGGTAAAAATTAAAAAATGTTCACAATTTTTGAGGTAAATGCAATTAGATATTTCTGGACCTTGTGAGAAATTCTATGGCTATTTCAATACCTGCTTCTGTAGTGACGAATCTGGAGGCTGCCTGTTCTGAAACCTGAAACACTGGTAACCTTGATCTCCAAACATATTAATTCACATGAATACTGGGAATTTTCCAAAACCTATTAGCTTTTTAGGAGAAGTTTATCACAGTTGCCATATATCGACCCATATTATTCCACATTTGCATGTGCTGTTGCCATTTACGGTAATGATTTCTAGCAGTACAGATGTAATCAGCCTGTACCATGTGGGGTTTTTTGGCTCTCTTGAGGTACCCAGTGGAAGGTGAGTTACATATGTTAAAAATAAGCAAAACAAACAAACAGCTGTCCTTTGAGTTGGTTGGAGAAGTTGAAGACAAAGGAATACCACCTTCCATTTGGAGTGAGAGAAGAAGAGGTTTATGCTGGTCGTCACTTTCTCCCAGTACTTGATTCCAGGTTCTCTTCAACCCAATGAGTGGGTTGCACTGGAGTCCCTAGGCTCAGGCAACTGGAAAGAACCTGTTGGGCCATCTCGTTAACTATAGATTTGCCCCTGTTGCTGCAGGAAACAAGAGCATTGAAATCCTTTTTATAACTTGATCTGCCTTCACAGCAGAAGGGAGTGGAGCTTTTCTTTAACCAGAGCATCCTAGTTTTTCAGTTTCATGCCATTCAATTACCACTAGCAAAATTCTGTGTCTTCAGTTACTCATTCAGCTTCAAAGGCCATGTCACCTTTCCTTATTGCCCAGGTCAGGTACTTCAGAAGGCTTGATTATCTTCCCCGGCCTTACCCAAACTTTTTTAACTGTAGCTGCTAAATGCCTGTGAGGGATAGCTCTACACTTGACTATCTCTTAACTTATCATAGGAACAATACAGTTTTCATTTTACAGTGTCACAGTATCAGCAAGGTTGGAAGAGACCTTAGAGATCATCAAGTCCAACCCATAATCTAACAGTAACCCATCATCTAAATTATAGCACCAAGCGCCTCATCCAGCCTCTTGAACTCATCCAGGGTTGATGACTCCACCACCTCCCTGGGCAGCCCATTCCAATGGCAGATCACCCTTTCAGTGAAGAATTTCGTCCTAATATCAAGTCAGGTAACAGGTCTGTAATTACCTGGATCATCTTTCCAGCTCTTCTTGTGGATGGGTGTCACATTGGCCAGCTTCCAGTCATCTGGGACTTCACCTGTGAGCCAAGACTGCTGTTAAAAGCAGCTTAGCAAGCTCATCTGCCAGCTCTTTCATCACCCTAGGATGGATCCTACCCAGTCCCATGGATTTATGAGGATCCAAACAGTTCAGTAAGTCTCTAACTTCTTCCTTCTGGATTACCGGGGGACTACACTGACCCCTGACCCCATCTACCAGTTCAGATGGCCACTTGTCCTGTAAACAAAATGATCTGCTGCTGAAAATGGAGGCAAAGGAGGCATTGAGTACCTCTGCCTTCCCCTCATCTGTAGTGACTACATTTCTCTCCACATCCAATAAGGAGTGGAGGTTATTACTGCCCTTCTTTTTGCCATTAATATATTTATAGAAAGACTTCTTATTGTCCTTCACAGATGTGG
>VXBA01000893.1:458458-619236 GCA_013399895.1 Serilophus lunatus | reverse complement strand
GACCCCTGGTTGGCTCACTCACCAGCTGTGATAAAAAGCAATCCTCAATGCACTCTAAGAACTTTCTGAACTGCCTCTTCTCAGCTGTGTCAAGTTCCCAGCAGATATCTGGCAGATTAAAGTCTCCTAAAAGGACTCAAGCTGCTTAAAGAACAACAGGTCTGGCTCTTCCTCCTGATCAGGTGGTCTATAGCAGACTCCAATCAGGATGCCAGACTTGTTGATAACCCCTCTGATTGTTACCCATAGACACTCGACCTGCTTATCATCAATCTCGACTTCCATAGCATCAAGAGTCTGCCAAATATAGAGGGCCACCCCTCCACTCCTTCTCTCACACCCATCTCTCTTGAAGAGCTTGTAGCCATCCGTGGCAGCGCTCCATTTATGTAAGTCATCCCACCATGTTTCCATAATAGCAGTAATATCATAATTCTCTTGCTGAACCAGTACTTGTAGCTCCTCCTTTTTATTGTGTGCATTTGTGTACACGCACTTCAGTTGAGATACTGACTTTACTCTTGATGCAGTCCCACCTACTTCAGTCACATCTCTGGTAAGCCTGGTCCTCTCCCCCTTCTGATCTAGTTTAAAGCCCTCTCAGTGAGGTCAGCCAACTCATGGGCTAAGATCCTCTTACCCTTTTTAGTTAGATGCAACCCATCCAAGTCTAGCAGCCCAGGTGCCATAAAGGTCTTCCCATGATTATAGAATCCAAAATTCCTTTGTTGGACCATCCTTTAAGCCACTCATTAACTGCATGTGTTCTCTTTCTCCTTCCAGTACTTGTCACTGCTATTAGAGGAACTGAGCACAAAACCACTCGCACTCCTACCCCACCAATTAACCAACCCATTTCCTTAATCTCTTTCTTAATCACCCTCGTACCCCTCTTATCAAGTTTGTCACTGCCAGCCTGAATAACCAGCAGTGGATAATAATCTGAGGGCCATATCATTTCTGGAAGTCTCTTAGCAGTATCCCGTACCTGGACTCCAGGGAGGCAGCATACCTCCCTATGGGATGGATCCAGCCTACATGTGGGACCCTCTGTTCCTCTCAGAAGGGAGTCACCCACCACAATCACCCTCCTTTGCTTCTTAGTACTATCTGTTCTGATCCGTCTGACTGAAGAACTGGGAGTTTCCTGGGGCAAAGAGCTACCATCAGTAACATCAGTCTGAGCATAAATCACTTCCTCATCATCCCAATCCTCAACCTGGTTATCAAATTCCAGGACCCCAAACCTATTCTTTAAGGGCATTTGGAAAGGTGGTATCTGGAAGGGAGGTAGTGTACAGGAGGGATTTCTATTACCCCCATGAGAACTGACCCGCACCCAATCCTCCTCAGCATCTAGGTTGCTTCCATCGACCTGAGCTGAAGTGAGATGAGAAACACTGGACTCCTTTGAATCCTGGCAACCATTATTGAGAGGGGAGAGAACATGACTCCACCAGTCTATCTATCTTTCGCTATCCCAAATGCTCCTCATCCTTTCAACTTCTTCCCTAAGCTCTGCCACCATACAGAGCACACCAGACACAGGTTGTTTTTTGTGTTACCCTCTGGAACTACGAGGAGGCTCAGGCATTCCCTGCAATCCCAGCAGTCAGAGGATGGACTGCACAGCCACATTCCCTCAACATAGGTGCTGTTTGAACAAGCACACCCCTTTTATTAACAGTTTTTAATTGTTTATTCACCATTACTGGTGAGAGGAGAGAGCCAAGGAGAAAGAAAGACCAAAAAGACAACTGCACCTACCTAGACGGTGTCTGCAGCTCCACCTGCTTGCCGTGCCTGTGTGAACTGCTGCACAAACTGCCTCTCTAGGACACCCTCTCTGCAACCCTGTTTGCCTACTCCTGTTCGCCGCGCTCCCTATAAGCCCTAAGCCTTAAATACTGGACTGAACTCTGCCCCTGCTGTGCAGAAAGCACACGGGGAAATTTCGGTATTACAAAGCTCATATCCCAAAATGTCTGTCATGGAAGAAGACCAGTCAGAAGAAAGGAATAGCTTTCACTGATACCAAATAGTACAGCAAATCGTACAAGTCTAATGAAGTACAGCTTTCAATGGATTCCTTTAAAATATCCTGGTTGTCACTCATGATTCTTAGAGCCAGTGATTCAATCATGCTGGCAAACAATTATGGCATCCTTTTCACATATCTCATCTTACGGAATCTTCTGTATTTTTTACAGTGAATGTTGGTTGATCTTTAAGCTTCTAAACTTTTCTCATAAACCCTTTGAAGGAGTCCATATCTTTTAGGCTTTTCATATTGCAGACATCAGAAGAGGTGAAAGATGTCATCTGTATGTATGCTAGTACTGTTATCTTCACAAGGTCTTCCAGCTTTGAGTCTGTGCTCTATTGGCTTCTAGCACCATGCTAAACCTCACATTTCACAGAACTAAAATCTCATCCGGACTAAAATTTTCTGTGACTGATGCACATTTAGTTGTAGATGTCATCAGGTCACTATACTGTTTTGGGGGTATATTTTTGTAAGTGATAATCTTCTGCTTTGTCTCTGACACACACTTTCCTTCCAGCTGAATCTTTACCACAAGGCTAACAACTTGGAAGGGTTTTCTGTGTGGGAGTACAGCTACTCCTTTTTTCTTTTTCCCAGTAGGGGACAAACTAAAGAAAATGTCACCCACTTGTTCCCATTTAAGTTTCATATACTCTGGGTTATTCAGATAAGTATAAACCGCTGCTGAACATCTGAGTGTCTTTGTGTCAGATTTTTCCTTTTCAACTAGTGCGTTTCATCTTGAAATATTTTATATCAATTCCATTTAACTAAATGATGGTTTGAAGGAAGATGGAGCTTTCTTGGTTTTGACTGAGTTTTTACTCTTCTTATTCTACTTTGCAAGATATCGATAAATAACCTTGGGGGGAAAAAAGGGAAAAGAAATTACTGAAGAACATCAGCTACAAAAAATGTCCTACCAGAATCCAGACTCGTCCTTTGCTAAGCAGAGGGACCTATGTGGGATGTGTACGTTAAGATTGAACATCTATTTGTCTTGAGATACTGCTTTGCCTGTACCCAGAGCCACTGGTGGTGTACTTTGTTTCTCTTGGCCTTGTCTCTGCTAATGAGATGTATTTTCCGATCGCTGCTATTTCCCGATTTTTTCTTGGCAAGTTGCCTGGTTACTGCGGAATCTGCATGAGCCAGGATGTTCCTCTTCTACTCCCCTGCTGGGCTGGTGAAGCAGATGTAATTGCTGTGATCCCTTTAGCTTTGTAATGGGACACTCAGCAGCTGGCACCTCATGCCTTTCTGTCTCCCATCCTCCCTCCAGGAACAAGCTGGAGATGGAAAGGTCTTTGCCATTTTGGAAAGCATGGTGTGGGTTAGTGCTTTGGATATTGTTAAATGCAGATCAGCTGTAGGTTTATTTCCGCCATTATGATTATTTCATATATAAGGCCTTTTTCTGTTTTTCCTATAAGCTTGTAATGTGATCCAGAGTGCCTTGAAGCCAATACAGCAGCTTCACTGGCAACCCTGGGTGTTGGGTTGGATCTTAGGTCCAGTATTTCTAATACTGCAAAATCCAGCTATACATAGTTTCTCACAACAATCTCATGTTTCTTCTTAGAGGTCTGTTATGATACTATGTGTCATTATATGTATTTTTACATTTTCTTCTGGTCTTCGTTCAGTGGGAAGCAGCATTACTTATCACAGCAAGAAATACAACATCGAAGAGGAAGGCACGTATTGTTCATTAATGTGGGAAATGGAGAAAAAATAACTTTCATCTAATGGAAGTTCATTGGCCTGAACTAACATATATTTCCTAACTTCACAATCACACCAAAGAAGATGGTAGCATCAGTCATCTTTCACTTTAGTCTACAACTGAAACATCTTTTCAGCTGAAAAATTTCAGTTAACAAGTACACCCATTTAATTTTGTAAGTTCCATAGAGACGAGAATCCATTATTCCACTCTAGGGGTCGAAGAAAGGTTGAGGCAATGCTAAAGTCTCAACAAATTGTCTGTTTTCTTAGTGGCTTTTGCAAACTCTGTCCTCTGATGACATGGAAAGTTGCTACAGTATGAACAAACATAGAAGACTGCAATTCATTACTGTCTTCCACTGGCAGGTTTTCCTACTCCTACCACAGAAGTTAAGATCAAATTTTATTGCTCATGGTCCCTCAAAGAGAGAGGGAGGTTAAGGGATTTAAACAAAATATTTGTTCACATTACTGCAGAAAAATCCATTCACTTTGTCAAACTTTGCCAGTCTTGCTGATACCGGCTTTACTCATCTTGTTTTGAAGCTTTCCAATTAGCCCAAGTCCTATAGCTACAGAGGTGAACCCAAATCTGGTGTTTTGAAGTCAATGTTTTCTTTCTTTTGGCCTTTTCTTTAATCATCCCTCCCTCTTAGGAACAAGGGTATGGGAAGATTTACAATCTCCATTCTATTCACTATGCCAGTGAATAGCTAGAAGGAACTCAAGTGAAGCATCTGATTTTGGGTTTACGTAGGACAGATGTTGATTACCCAAGTTTGCTTTGTAGAAAAGATCTCTGTAAGCTCAGTGGTCCCATAGTAGAAGGGACAAGATCCTTAACTGTTAGAAATCATCACATTCCATCAGTAAAAGGATCTGTATTTGTTTACAACCACCCAGAAACTGATTGAGTATTTCTGTTATTGTTATAAATGTTCAAATTGTGTGTCATAGAGCAAGACTCCGCCGAACATGCTGTACACTTTAAACTTGACATCTTAGGCACAGATAGGGCTTTGTACATTCTGATGTTCTTTAACAACAGGAATTAGAAACCTTTAAACTAATCCATTTCTCTCCCTTCTCATATTAGGCGAAACCCACTCCACTTTCACCTCATCGCAGACACAATTGCCAAACAAATCCTCGCAACTCTGTTCCAGACATGGATGGTCCCTGCTGTGCGCATAGACTTCTATGATGCAGATGAGCTCAAGGTAAAGACAGACATATACTTCTGATTCCCTGTCATCCCTTTTTTATTGATCTCTTTTGACTGGTGACTTGTGAGGAACAGCTGGCTTATGCTCTCTGACTGCAACTAATTCCAACTCACCTGCTGTAACTCCAGTTACACCTAACTAGAAGTTGCTAAATGACTAAAATCTCTGCTAATGGAATATGTAGTTTAGCAGTTTAGAATTTTACCTGCTGTCAAGAGGATTCTAGCTGTCCTTCTGATCATGTTTGGCTAAAGAGACTTCTTGCTAGTAGCAACAGTGGAATTTTAAGTCAATAAGCCCAAGTCTGTTACTGATAACACTCAACTGCCCTGCATTCCTTAAACATGGATTCTTAACACAGTAAGCACACACATTCAGACAAAGTATCAATAGTAAAGTTTGAAATAGCCACCCATTTTTTACCGGAATGCCCTCTTAAAAGTAATGAATATGAAAAGAGTTTCAATGGAGAAAAAAATCAGAATTACTCAGGACATCAAGTAATTATCTTTTCATAGTTACAAAGTTTAAATTAGAACACAGAGGCACAGCATTGATTTTGAGCTGCTTGTTCTTTAGCTGTGAAGCTATAATGACGTATTCAGATTTTAGCATTTGGATTTGGTGGCAATAATTTTTATACACAATTTAGCAAATTGCCATACTAATTAAGGGGTAAACTCAAAGCACACCATGTTGTAGAATCTTGAATACAAAAAGTTTTAGAAAGAGATGGAAAGCAGGAAAAAATAATCTAGAGAATATTCTTTGCTTCTAATTGGTTTTATTTTTTTATTGGTTCTTCTACATGAAGCCATAAGCTGATATTAACCTAATTAGCCAGAGATCTCCCTTCTGTTCTTTATATCTTCATAGCAAGGAGGAGGTGTGTTCTTGTAAATCTTCTATGTGTCTATGTTACATGTGCTTTTCTGCAAATTGTAGGGTTTTTAATTAGCCTCTCAGCTGGGGAAGACAGACCTCTTAGTGTTTTCCTTCTGGTCATTTGGGTATGGTCCAATCTAGTTAAGTAAATAACAACCAGAAGAGCTCACTGCAGTGATCCCCAACTTGCCAATTTATAGGCAAAACATTTGTGCAGATACAAGGCTACAGACCAAACTCTTGTTTTGTCTCTCTGTTTTCACTCAACTTTAATTTTTCTGTTACTGGTGGCCTAAATCAACACTTAGGTGCCTGCATGTAACCCATAAGCATAAGGTTGAGAACCACTTTCATACTGGATTCAGCTGTTAATGCATAAATACATCTTTTCCAGGTTTGCCAGTCTTGCTCAGAGCTCATATTGCATACTAAGCAATTTCTCTGACTTCAGTAGCCAAAAAACACAGTATAGAGTATTCTACACAGGTGAATGTGGCAAACACTGACAAAGGAGAGCAAAGAGTTGTAAATATAAATGGAGTTTTTAAAAGGCAGGTATGATGCTGGCTCATATCCAGATCCTTCTGCAAGTTTTAGCAAAGAAGACAGAGGAGCTGTGTACAGACAGCTGTAGGAGCTCATCTCAGTTGTTTCCTACATAGCCTCTAGAGAGGATTTAGTGATTGGTTTGGGTTCATGTATTTCACCTGTACTCTTGGGAGCTACATTATGCTGCCTGGTGTTAAGAAAACATAGGGCTGATGCTGAAATGTTTACTAGTAAGTCTACCTTTCTCTAGACTGATCTATGAATCCACTGTTACAGTAGATACTATGTTTCAGTTTAAATGACCCTTTGTACCTCTTTTTTTAAAGCTGTGATCAATAACAATTCCTGATATTTAAAAGGGTTTTAAATTGAAAATAGCATGAGAATTTTTTGCTTAGTTTTCATTCACCGGTGTTCAATTGTTTTAGAACACATTTTAGCTGCTACAGAAAACATTTCATTTCATGTTTGTTTTTTTCCCACTGGATATGTATGAGCTTCCAGCCTCTTGTTTCTAATACAGCAGGAAGTGGTATGTTAGCTTAAGCGCTTAAATCCTGGGAAAAGAGCTGCTTCTACTCCTGTTCTTGCACAAACAGTGGAAGGGAGCACATAATATTAGATCCTCTATAAATAGTACGGATGCTTTTTTTTTGTTTTCAAGTAGCTATTTAGAATTTAGGCAACAATTTCCACTGGCGTATTAGGTTATTAAAAGGCAGAATTTGGAGACTAGGGTGTTTGGCACTGTTTCTTAAAATATTCTGTAGTTCTTAAAATACATGCTGTTTAGGTTACAGGTAGAGCAACCTGTATCCTAAAGGAAGGTGTAGAAAATTAATCTCAGCTGTGGCTTTATTTTCTCTCAAGTTTTAGAGGAGAACTGGACACTTCATTTCAAGAAAGGATACCACTGATTATGTCAGAATTTCTAGGGCCAGCAAACCAACATATCTACTTTGCTATTGTGAATTAAGCATGTCAGATATTCCTTTCAAAATTTAGAAAAGACTTGGTTTTCCTTTTGCATGGTGACCCATCTGTTCATGTTGCACCAAAAAGAGCCTACGTTCTACCCTAGAAGTAGGTGCTGCCAAACTAATAGCAGCCTACTTGGAAGAGGGATGGAGCACAGGAAAAGAATGGTCAGGTCGAGGTTTGTCTTTACTTGGGGCACATGAAAGGTAATGGGGAAGAAGAAGAAGAGACTTCACTGTGCTGCTGAGCCAAAGTTACAGCATTTCCAAGAAAAGGGTCAGGCGCAGCCAAGATTGGAGCTTGCTGGATATATTTCTCCAATCCAGTTATTTTGATGATTTTTAACAGCTAGTTCTACTAAGATGCTCGTTAACCTCCTCCAGCATAACTTGGCCTGTCTTCTTGCCAATAACCGCAAGGGAGATAGATGGGTGCTTAAAAACCCTCCCTCAACATACAAGCTGTTCAAACTGTAAACTCTCCCATTAACTAAACTTGCTACGTGCAGTTATTAGTCAGCAATAAGCATCCTTGAAGTGTGGGCAGCTGATAATGATGCCAGTACTTGGACTGTTCCATAGCTACAGACTTCATTCTTGTTCCACTCAGTATGGCCCACACATAACTCTTCCAAATTTATGTGGTCACATATGGCTGTGGCTACAAACCAGAAAGTTACTTGGCAATGTAGATTCATTTTATATGATTACTTTAGCCATGTTACTCAGCTTTGGTTCTAATGCAGTAGATGTATCTGTGCATCCCACAAAGTAACAGGAATCTGTAAATTGTCTTCTTTAAACTGTAAAATTAAAAACATGTGAAACATTGATCTGAAGTCCTGTTAGAGCTATGACTTGCAAATATCAGGCTGCAGGATATTGTGGTTTTTTTCAGTTCAGACTTACATGAAAAAAACTCCAGAACAAACTATTGAAGATGCAGCACGAGTACTTGCTTCTACACTTAATTATTCAACATGGAATCTCTTGTCAATTCACTCACAAGGAAGTTTAGGCATTAAACCAATTGTGATCTGCACTACCCCAGAGCAGAGGGAACCAGCTGATAAGGCAGTACTGTAGGTGTGATGGGTGGAATACAGATGAAGTGGGTTTGTTTTCCCAGATGTTGCCTGACACACTGATGACAATATCAGGTGGACTGAAGAAAGCAGAAGGGAGAATGAGCAGTTGCCTGCTCTGCTGTGAGTAAATCTTGATGGCCCAAATAAACATAGTCTCTTCATCACTGTTAAAAGTAGAAAAGGGATCTCTTTTAAGTAGTTGAGCCCATAAACATGCTGCAATTGATTTATGAACTTAAAGGGATACTGAACAGGTTTTTGTAATAGATGAACATTTGACCTGAAAGTGAAATGCGAAAAACTCCATACTTTTCTGCATATATGGACAGTATTCTGGCTTTTCCTGTTCCTGAAAACAGTAGATGACAAATCTGACTATCAGTTTTGCATTAGGTGATTTCATATCAGAAATGTTGTAGTCTGTGAATTCAGTCAAATACAGTGGCCTGAGCCCGAGAGCAAAACCAAGCTGGAGTGATGTGTACATAAAGATCACTTAACTTTAGGCCTTTACTTAAACGTGAATCACTTCTTAGCCACTTCCATCTGAACTGTGAAGGCAGTTCACTGAGTCAGATACAGACATCATTTGTACAGATAGATGGGCAAGGGCTATGAGATCTAAGCAGAAAAATAAAATTTAAATCTTTAATTATAATCATAGTGTAGCTGAGTATCAGAGCTGTGCCTGCTTGCACTCCCAATGGACTTAAATTCCAAGAGTGGTCCAGGAAATCTCAGGCTTTCAACCTGCATAGATGAGATAAAGACTGGTTCGAGACAGAAGACCAAGTTGAAACTAGATGATTGATTGAACTGCTGGCCATCTGCAGAAGAAGTATTTGACAGGTTGTTACAGGAGCTGTCCCACTGGGAATTTCAGACAGGTCTTGAGATTTCCCAGGCAGACCCCGCTGTGCCTAGAACAATTTATATACTTAAACATGCCAATTAACATCCTGGGTGAAGAAGCTGGTTGTCCCAGATACTCACAGACAGTTAGCTGCAAAGCTAATCAATTGTATTAGAATAAGACAATCAGTAGAAACAGTTCCTACATGTGCAGAAATGATCATCTAGGACAATCTTTTGTACATACTTAAGATAGTTAGGAAATACTTGTATATGGGTTAATATAGCGATGTATTATGCGTAGCTTGCAGTGTTTGTGTAGGACCACAGGCCGACTGGATTACAAAAACTGGGCAAAACCATATTTTAGGAAGTCTCACCCCATCCAACTCAGATGACCCTGCAAGGACCCTTACTTTGGAGACTCTCTTACTGTCCAAACAGCACCCAAGTGTTCTGTCTGGCACATTGTATTGTCCTTGGAAGAATTATTCTCAGTCAATATCCCAATGATGTTATCTGTTTTAAATATGCTCCATTTGTAAATGTCTTTGCAGCATATTACACCAAAAGTGTAAATATTACTCAAATGCCATGAAATCTTTGGCTGCTGGCAGAAGCTTTTCCAATGAATGATAGCATAAGTAGGGCTGTGTGCATCGTACATTGCCATATACCAATTTTGGAACCATGGTCCCACAAATACTTCCAACAGAATGGCAACTACCTCCTGCTGAACATGGGATAGATTGACCTGATTGGCGGTTGGGAAGAGATGAGAGTGTACTTGATGAACAGATTATTAGCTTAGTGTTTTTCACACCAACTGCAGAGGGTGACAACAATAGCAGCATTGATTGCCCATCTTTCTCCTGGATGCCACCTTTTTCCTGGTCAAGCAGTTCGATTAGATGTTGCAGAAGTAGCCATCTGTAACAATTTATTTCACAGCAATAATGACTAACCTCTACCTATCACAGATTGTAATGGTTAGACTGTATTTGCATTGCACTGCATGCAGATTATATATTGTTCAAGGACAGTGCATGATTGTTTATCTGTTAAGTAGTTCACTGTATGCCTCAGAGGCAAGCACAAAAAGTTATAAAGTAGAAGTATATTACTTTTCTTCCTTTCTTTTCCACTTCATATGGGAGATCTAATTACTATTAATGCAATACAGAATGAGGAACACAGCATCTGTTTATGTTTACATTCATTTACACAGTGGTAAGTGTTCAATTAAAGTGTTTTTACAGCACTGAGGTTTTGATCAAATACTGTCATATGTTATGGTGGGCTTGCAGTGCTCCTGTATTTCACCAGTCTTTCTGTAAACCAGCCTGCTGCACATCAATGAAATAATGGGCGTAGACTGCTGTTTTTTCTTGCCCTTTTCCCTTCTCTTTATTTTTTTTAGAATATACAAATTAAAGATTTTGAAAACCAAAGTCTATAATCAAAACATTGTACAGATTTTTGTAACTTGCATAGCTTAGTTTTAGATTTGAATTTCCACATTATAATCGAGGCCTTTTGTGTTTGCTAAGGAACATATTGAATACTAGAGATGTGAAGTCTCAGGTGATAAAATATGCTTGAGGTTCTGACACAATACTGTCATGTTAAGATCAGGATCTTTTATCTGTGGTTTTCAGTACAGATGACTGGACATTAACAAACCAGGTTTTGTAAGCCAAGATATTTTCCTTAAGACTGTTTGGGAGGAAATGAGTATTTACCAAGAAACAGATAGCAATTCAAACTCCCCAGCACAGTGGAACCTTTGTGAAGTGGTCACAATTTATCTGTGCAGACTGAGTAGCCTAAGCAGTACTTCCTCTGCACTCCCAGTCCCTCTTCTGCACAAAAAAAAAAAAAAAAAAAAAAAAAAGCCATAAAATATTACAGATTATTATTTAGATGTGTTTTATTATTCAGACCTAGAATATGAAGAAAGTAATTTTACATAAAATCAAGCCAGATCTTAAAATTCTGCCTATTCTAAGCACGTAGTCATGAAGGAAGTGCTGTGGAAATCAGTGGATTTGGTCAGAAATTGGTCATGGTCCCATTTCTGACTTCCAGCAGTTGTCATCTGCTTAGCTTTCACGAGCAGCCTCACCTCTGACTTTTTCTGTGGAGGGAGGCAAGATACCAAGTATGAAGTAGCTTTTTTGCAGATTTTTATGTAATTTCTCTTTGGATTTAAAAATGTTTTCGGTTATTTAAGATTTGAAACGATAAGAATTTGGTATACTGGGATGAAGCCCAGTGTGGTGCAAAAGGGCGCAGCATTTCCTGGGCTTCTTTCAAGGGTCCCGGTCTGCCTACTGTTTTATATTGTGCAGTGCTTCTACTGCTGTTCCAAAAAAAGCCTCATGCCTGGCTTTATAAACCCCTTATACTTTCCTACTGTTGATAGTGCTTTGAAAAAACATTAGAGTTCTTTTTTTGGTTTTATAACTTATTTCTGATTGTTGTGAGCTTCTCTGTAGCTCCACCTTTTTCTTACTTCTAGGGAAAAGCAGTACAGTCGTTCTGTACTACCTTCATCAGAAAGCCAGGGTAGCTGCTCTTTGTAACATACATGAAGTGAGGAACTTACATCACTCATGTCACCCACATTTGTATCGTCGTAGCTGATGGTGACATTTCAATAGCAAGGATTTCTGTTTGGCATTCTGCTTCTTAAACATTGTTCATTGCAGCAACATGTGCTGTACTTCCAGGGAAGGCAATTTTAGCAGAGAATGAGAGAAAGATGAATAACTGCACATGAGGTTTTCCAAAAATTATTCAGTTTGACAAAAATTTAAAAATTTGCCCTGGAAAAAAAGAAAAAAAGAAAAAAGATGCAGTGTCTTGAACCAACTGCTGCAATTGTTTGTGCTGAGCATCCCCATTACATTAACTGCTTTCTTGGAACATTATCCATCCATGAGAAATGAAAGCTTTTTGCTGTCCTAACCTTGATCATACAGAAGTAGTCTTAACACTTTGATCTGCATGAGAGGTATAGGTTGTATATCCCCTGTACTTGCTGGGGAGAGTTAATGCTCGTCCTGTGCTCCAGCACGATTTCTTTTCTTGGTACTAGCAGATAAAAAGCTGTGAAGATCTATAATGGCTACATCTTAGGTGGTCTTAGATTTTAAGTATTTTTACGATCTTAATGTTTCCTCCCTGTCAAAGGGGATTCGATCACTGATAGAAGAAAAGCAGTGACTGTACAGGGCATTCTTAGTCAGGATCAGTATTGATGTGAGCGTCTTACCAAAATGTTTAGTGATTCATACTTTTAGATTAGCAAAGAACTAGTGTATATGTATTTGTATATCTGATTGAGAAGCTGAAAAATGATAGCAGGCTGAAAGGACTCCAAGAATATTCTTGATTCGCCACTAGGGAGCTGAAATTGTTAGAATTCATCATTTGTAAAGTACTTGACACTGGCTTGTTTCTGAGAAGCAACTGAGATTCGGGAAAATATTCCACAACAGTTCTGATGTGAGCTACTTCCCACAGAGCAGTTCAGCAGGCAGTGTAGGCACAAAGTATCCTGAAGGACTACAGCTGAAGTAGTCACTCTTGTGATAAAAAATGATGTTATCTAGGCACACCTATTTGTATGACATCTTTTTGCAGCACTGGAAATGACAAGCCGTACTGGGATCCTGACATAGTCACTCTTCTCATAGGTCTTAATAAAACCATCTCAGTTTGGATAAGGATGTTCAGGCTGATTTGGAGTTTGAATACTTTCTTCAAAGGGGGATATATATAATAACATTATTAATGATGGTACCTCTTTTTGAGTCAACTTGATATGAGAACATTTCAGCTTCTTAATTGAGAAATTTTGTTTCCGTTAGTAGAGTTACTACTTTTCAAGTCAAACTGACTTTATCCTGCAAATTTTAATTTTTGAGATTTTTTTGTCATTATTGAGATGCCACTGATGATAACTTGACTTGAGTGAACTTGGTGTGAGAACGTTTAAATTGTGAACATGAGGATATGAGAACATTTAAATTATGAAATTTCATTTCTCTTAGTGGAGATGCCACTTTTCAGATCAAACTGACTTAATCCTGCAAAAGTTTCATTCTTTGAGCTTAAGTTCATGGTATCTGGATCTTATCCTTTTCAGAAACAAAGATGAAAACTGAGTAACCTTTTGATCACCTGGTAATAGCCCATATTTGGGCTCCATTACTTCAGATTTGACCCCTTTCACAGTTTCCACAGTTTTTATCTGACACAGATGAAAGCCTATAAAATAGTTCCATCTATATTGTTTTAATCAGCCATTTAAGATCTGTGTTCACATGTCTATCTGCCTGCATTTTTATCAGATGGTCCTTAAGGTGAAACTACAAGTTTACATGGAATTAGGGTGACACTAGTGCTCTTAGCCCTTACATCAGATGTCTCAAGAAGTGTAAGGGATACATACCTGCTGCATGGACACTTCCTTTAACCACTACTGATGCAAATTCACTATTGTCTGAAGTATTTGAAAATACTTAACCAGAACATAGGCGGTAAGCTAGACTTAAACTGAACTTAAAGTTCAGTATTTCTTGCTTTGAAGGAGCCCAGCTTTCCCAATGTCTTTATTTTCTTCAGATTGTTTCTGTAGTTAGTGTTGCATTGTTTGAGAAATATCTTAGCTCTTTCTAATAACAAAGAAAAAGAACACTTCCCCCTCCTTCCCTCTCACCCTCCATAGCATTCACTGCTTCTTGTACTAGGTTGTTAGTTTTGCTAGTTCATAATCGTAATACATTTTATCCTTTATTATCTTTTTTATTCCAGATGTATTCCTGGAGCCTTTTAGTCCCCAGGAGTTTTGATCTATTATAGTGCTTACCATTGGAGAAAAGAATACTGCTTCATGTAATTTTTGTTCTCTTGGAGCAATAATTGTGATATAAGAAGTTCCACTCACCTGGCCTCCAACTCTGCTGGATGGAGGATGATTTGTTTTCCTGCAAATTCTTTGCTTTTGGTGAAAATAAGAGACTAATAGTTCTGTATGGGATACAGCATTTATTTCACTAGCTGGATGTGTATTCCACTTACTAATAGTCTCTTTTTTGATGCAGCATTTTCAACTGTTGGAAGTTTTACCGTTCTTACTCTTAAGACAGAAAAAGTAAAAGTGGAGATCTGGAGAGAATTGATTTTACTGATGAGATGCTCATTGTAGGTACAGATTTTCTTCTGAATAGAAAAACTAATACTTTTTCTCATATGTATTTGCTATGTTTTGCCTTCCTACTAGGATGTCAGAGGTCTGATGGAAGCTGCATTTCCACATCCTTTCCACAAATCACCCTAGAACACCAGGAAAAGGTTCTTTGCTGAGAGGGTAGTTGGTCACTGGAATAGGCTCCCCAGGGTCATGGCACCAAGCTCTTTAACTCTGGTCGTGGCACCCAGCTGACAGAGTCCAAGCATCTGGAATGACCCTCTTGGTTTAGTCCTGTCAGAAGCAGGGAACTGGAATCGATCCTTATGGCTCCTTCAAACTTCAGATATTCTGTGATTCTTTCTTCTGCAACTCTGGCTGTTGCATTGAAATAACTATGGTTTTGTATGGATACAAACAGGACAAGAGCTTTCAGTCTTGAACAGGTGAGAATTCATTCCCTCAATATTTTGAGGGTTTGTTTGGATTTTTTTTTGCACCTAATAACTAGTATTTTAGACCTTCAGTCTCCTGACAGGCATTACTTGATTAGCAATAGTCTCCGTTACTGTTCTGCAGCCTTCTTTCATCATCCTTAAAAAAAGGACTCTTGCACAAATTTCCCAGTGGGGAAAAAATCCTGTTTCCAATAAATTGTTGTCACTGAGCTGAGGCTGTTTTCTATCCAACATAACATGTGTTTATGCAGGATATGGTGTTGCTCTTTATTCTGAAAAGTGCATCTTGATGAAATCTGTTTAATATCCTGACATCATGCAAAATACCAATTGGATGCCTCTGGACCTTGACCCCAAGAGCTGCATTGAAATTTGCTAGAACATATAATGGCTGTAGCTAAGGTGCATATATTTTTATGGTTAATAAAGTTAAAAAGCTGATAATGATAGTATTTTCATGGATTTGTATCTTCCCTGATGGATTAGTACAAAGAGCTTGTTGATTGAGTTCACTAGCAATTACAGTGGACAATTGATCTTTCTTATCTTTCCAAACAGATGTGAGAAGGGCAGCGATGAGTTACTTTTCACCACTGGGCAAATTCTAGCCAGGTCTCCCTGTCAGTCAGCTTTTAGCAGAAAGCTCTGGCTTCCTGCTGTTTTGCCTAGTCCAGCTCGAGTGTCTCTTTTCACTCATTCACTGACAGGAAGGAATAAAAGAAAAAGAAGGCTTTATCATATCTTCTAGGGTAGGCTTGCACTTTTGCCTCTTCTAGAGAAATAGGAGTGGGAGGCTAGTGTTTGGCTGGTTCTCAGTGACCTCTCTCGGGATGTTCTGACTCTTGTAGGTCCTTCGTCCTTGACTACTTTGCTGAAAACATCTGTAGCTGAGGCCAAAGGCCCCAAAGGAGGAAGAAACAGCACTAGCTGAGACTGGCCAGACTTTTGTGTTCTGCAGTCTCATCTTGCACATATGAATAGAGAAAAACAAAGAAGGCATTCAGCATTTTGGAGATAGCAAGAAACAGTGGAGTAAATTTACAATGTCTCACATGAGAGTAAAGAAAAGGACTCAAATGGAAACTGGCCATTTGATTTTGGTGGGCCTAAACAAGGTGGAAGGAAAGCCAGCCAAACACCTAAGGAGAGGGAGATAATCGTCAGAGATCCCAGTAAGTGAAATATTGTTTTGTCATTTCACTTCTGAAAAAGAGGTTTGGCTGAACGTCTTGTAATCTAAATGGCAGCGACGAAAAAAAAACCTTGTAAGTTTTACTTTATATAACAGTCTGCTCTTTCGTCCATATAAAGCAGGTTGGTTCCAAATACGGAAAATCGATTAGAGCTTGGCACCCTCAGTTAATTTTGTTATTAAAGAAGTTGTTTTGAAGAAGCATCCTTAAATCAGGTTTTTCTCACTTGTCTGCCCTTTTTGTGCATGTGTGTATTGGTGAGAGATTTGGAAAGAAAGAAAGAAAAAAGAAGAAAAACAATCCTCAACATCAGTAAGACTGTGTTATGGACTTTGCTACAGAGATGAGAATTAATTTGCAGTTATTCTCCTTTGCTGTATGCTGATGCTGATTTGGGAGGTTTTGTTTGTTCTGTCTTTTTGATATCTAATCTTCCTTTCCAGTTGTGGCTTGCTCCACAGTTTCTGCATTTGCTCTACATTATCCAGGACCCAGAGGTTCAGATAATCATCTATTTCTATCAACCTTTTTGCTCACTGATATTTGTATCCAGACTTGTTGCATGTATGTGTAGAGATACCATCTGTTTCTTAAAGTGAAAGATAAGGCAGAATTCTTTTAAAGTCAGTAGTGCTTTTGTGATGAGTAAGAACAACAGCAGCAAAGGCCAGCAGAAATAGAAAAAAAACCCCAGCAAAAATGTATAAATTCCCATCTCTTTACAGTTGTTTCTTTGTGTGAGTTATTATTACTTAAGATACTAAGGCACCAGAAATTCAGAATCCAGAAAAGTTACCCAGCTTTGCTGGATTTCTGGTTTCCTTGACAACCATCGTATAAATAGTAAGGTATTGGTAGGGGGGAGAATATCAGTATAATTGAAACCTGTGAATCACCCGGGAAAAAAGTTAAATTCAATGTTGAAATTACAAGTTTTCCCACAAACATTAACAGAAGAGACTGTTTTCATTTAAATAAGGCTCTTCTGTTACAGTTTTATGAATACCTGACAAGGATCGAGAAAAGGCAATGATTTTCTGAATATGAGATTCAAGGAGATTCTTTTTGGCTTTCCTTCTGAGAAAACTATTGCAGGTTACAGTCGCCTTCTTCCTCTCAAACTCTTTAGTGACTTGGAATTTCTCACTTTAGATTTTTTTGATGATGATTATCTGTAAAAAAGAAATACAATATCCTAAAGACAAGCATGAATGTTACAACCATATTTAAAGGTTAAGCTGTTATTCTTCCGTCTCAATGATTCAGTTAACCCAGTCTCAGCAGCAAGACATTGATATTGCTCTTCTGGAAGCAAGACAGTGAGAAAGGGGATCACATATGTCCCTGCAAAGAATTCAGACATTGTAAAGTATAGTCAATGTGAAATGGAAAGGACTATCCTGGCACTCATCCTTATCTGTGCTAGTGCTGCTGGAATTGTGACACAAGTTTGAATGTGGGAAACGGTATGGCAAATACTCACAGCGGATGAAGATTCACACAGGTGAAGTTTTGCCTGTGTGAAAAACAGTGATGAGAAAAAAATGTGCATGGAAAAAGCTTCCTGTCCTGTGCCAGCAAATCAATATTGTTTGTTTACCCCCTCTTTTTATGCTTCATGTTGCAAAAAAACCCCCGTAGTTATATGATTGTCATTAAAATGATGGCAGTATTTTCCTCCAGTTTAGAAAGCCCTTAAATAAAGGTCGTATGATTTAAAGAACACAGTATCTTACTACTTCTAGTGTTTGTAGTTGCAGCAAAGCACTAAGCAAGTAATGAAAAAGCTGTGAAAACAAGTTATCAACTGTGTCTTGAAAGTTATTTGTCTGATCTGAGGAAATAACAATTTTTATTGTTATCAGATTCACACATCAGAATTTCCAGGGTTGTTTCCCATGCCTGGGACATTTGTAAGGGCTCCTGAAGCTGGCAGCAACCAAAGAATTTGGCTGGTTTTCCTTCAGAGAGATCCATCCTGCATTAAGTTCTTTCATCATGTAGATTACAGTGGTTTTCAGATCAGTGTCAGATACGCTTCAGAACAATTTGGCTACGATTTGTGCACATTTACAACTCTCTTCATAATTTTGCTGTGGCCTGGAAGTTTTGCTTTATTTGTCTTTTTTTTTTTTTTTAAGAGTTTGAAGTTAGTTTAATGCCTAAACTATATAGTCTTCAGAAAGATAGTGCCTAAGTTGAAGTTGAAGCAGTAGATGATGAATACTTTTGGATACCCACGTTTCCATCAAGTCATTCACTACAAAGCCTAACTCGCATTTCTCTCTAGACACCAGATATTTTTAATAGCAAAACCTGGCTTGAAAGCCAGGGAAAATCTGCAGACTGCCTTTTTAGCAGACTTTTCCTTTTTTCTGACTGCTATTTGCTGCTGGCTGTTTCCTTCCCCAGCACAGGGAATCTGCAATCATTAAGTCTGTGTGTGTGGGATTTGATTCTATTTGATCCCATTTATTAGCCCATCTCTGAGAGGGTGGGGGTGCATGCAAGTGCCACCTTCTGCCTCCAGGCTTGCTGTTTCTCAGCCTGGTGCATCAACTCAGCCACTCCGACCTGAAGGCTCTTGCAAGATACTGGTCTTAGTGGTGCTTCTGTGAAGTCAGCTGAGCAACAAGGGTGTCTTTTATTTGGAGTCGTGTGGGGATACTATGTCATAGATATGGATTATTTTGATTGATTTTTTTTCCCAAGCATATCTAGGAAGATGCAGTGACAAAATCAATATAGTATTGAAGGCTGCGTTTTTCCAGAGTAAAGTGTTTAAGGCCATGCTGCCAGGGAAAACATTTCATCAGCCAGTATTCCATCTTACCACACTGAACAAGAAGCACTTCTTGTAGCTCAGATTGTGGTATGGTGCTGTATATTCTGTAGGAAAGTGAGGAATTTTGTTAAGAAAATTCAAAACAATTACTATTTAACAGCCAAGAGGGTCTCACAGGAACTTCATGAAGTTTAACAAGAAGTGCACCAGGGATCTACCCCATGTACCTGTATGTGCTGAGGTCTACCCAGCTGGAAAGCAGCGTGACAGAAAAGGACTTGGGGGCCCTGGTGGACACAAGTTTGAACATGAGCCAAGAATGTACATTTGCAACAAAGACTAGTGATATCCTGGACTGCATTAGACAAAATATTGACAGCAAGTAGAGGGAGGTGATCCTTCCACTCTGTTCAGCACTGATGAGGCCACACTTGGAGGGTTGAGTCCAGTTCTGGGCACTTCCATAAAAGAGACACATGAAAATAATGAAGAGAGTCCAGCCAAAGGCAACTAAGATGATGAAGGCACTGGAGCACCTCACGTACAAGGAAAGGTGGGAGAGCTAGGACCATTCAGTCCAGAGAAGAGAAGGCCTGGAGAAGGAGCTCATCAATGTGTATAAATACTTGGAGGAGGATGTGAAGAAGATGGAGCCCAGACTATTTTCAGAGGTGCCCAGTGACTAAACAAGGGGAAATGGGCACAAACTGAGATACAGGATGGACCCTCTGAACATCAGGAAATAATTCCTTGCAGTGTTAAGTTTATGCAGTTGCTAGCTAAAACTTTAGAGAACTTTTTTTTAATGCTATTTTTAATGTTAATTTTTTTGATATATCACCTCCTAATCCAAGAAGCACATAGCAAACCAGATTGTTAGGCTTTCTGTCAACCTCTAGTAATTCAGAGAAGATGGTGAGTAATGAGAGAAACATGTACAGTCCTACAGAGTCTTGGTTTAGCTTTCCTCTGCTCTTTGTGCTTGCTGCTGTTTTTATGCTCCAGTCTGTGTATATATAAACCAGAACTAAGATAAGACAGCAAATACATCATCTGTTTTCATGTGTTTCATCTTACTGCTCTGTTTATCATGATTTTAGTAATATAGGAAAGAGAAGAATGAGTGCAGCAAAATCATATTTGCAAACTAAGTATCTTAGTGTATAAGTCTGATAACTTTTATAAGAATGAGGTTTAAATAGAAATGTAATAATAATTTAATTTAATGAATTAGAATTCTAGAAAGTATGAAACTATTTGGCACCTAACTTCAAAATACATTTTTCTCCTCACTTAGCCAGAGCACTTGCTCTTTTTTTCTGCACTTATGCTTATGACAGACACCCATTCCTGCACCCTGCTTTCACATCCATCTTTCTGTGAGCTGTATTCTTTTTCCCAATGAAGATCAGATGGGAGCTGTTAATAAATGCAGAGTAAGACACGTGAGAGAAAAGAATCCTAACTGTATGTGTACAGTGATGGGTTCTGGATTAGCCACAACTACTAGCTAATCATGTTTGCTGTTCTGGTAGGTCTATGAAAAATGTGACACAAATTAAACTGGTAGATAGCTGGGTCTAAAGAACAAGAGTTATAAAGAAGGTGTGACACTCTGCAGCAGGATATTGTGCTTGCTGAAAACTTACAGGATTTCAAAAACCAACCTAATTCACGGATAAAAAATCCACCAAAAATAATTAATCAAAAAAAGACCACCTTTATCTCCAAAATCTGGTGCAAATTGCTGCAGGGTGGGAATATATGGGGGGGCCTTATGCTGTAGGATTTCCTTGAGTTTATATTCTTCAGTGGGCACCTGCCACCATCCACTATCAGATGCCAGCTACTGAGCTCAATGGCCTCTTGATCTGACAGGATTCGGGCATCCCTCAGTGGTTTGTCCTTCCCTGTTGTTCACTGTCATTCTATTCGTGTTCGTACCGAGTGTGCTTTCTGGTAAGTCTACAAAACCAAGTCTTCTTCAAACAGGCTCAAGTGACCTGCCCTTGTACAGATATTTTACTTTTACCTACACAGCAATCAATATTCTCTTGGGAAGCCTGGGCAAGTTTCCTCATCATCTGTTAATGGGGGGGAAATAGCATATTAAAATAAAATAAAAATAAATAAATAAAACCCCCACAGAATTCCCCAAAGAAGTACAGCATATGTATCAAAGTCTGGCTCAATATATTTGTGATGATTTAGTGTAAGAGTTGTGCTTTGCAATCACAGTGTGTATGCAACCAGAGTCAAGGGGTTTTAAAAATACAAATACCTAAATATTTGTGAATGTAGTCACTACACAATTTGTTCACAAACAGGGGAAGAGCCATCATTTTTCCCTCTCTCAGTTATGGAAACAGTGACACTTGATTTTAAGCTGTATGTCTCTATCAGACTTTTAAAAATAGCACTTCTGCTAACTCTAACATTTATACAGTGAGAAAGCTGAGCTAGGTTGTGTGCAACAACTGTGTTTTAGTCAGCTTTTCCCTAGATAGAGCATAGTTAGAGATAACTGTCTGGTAAAGTGTTCCTGGACATGGAGACTGTTGCTCCCACTTCTCTGGCATTTACCAGAGTGATCAGTTATGTACTGCATGCAGACTCATGGACATGTAATTTTTATATTCAAATAATTCAGATAATTTAGTGTCTTTTTAGTCTTCAGTTAGGAAAAGAATAAATATGGTTCTCATGAAAGACCTTTAGTGAGTAAATGCTGTTTCACTTACTTAACTTAAAGAATCACTGTCAGCACCAGCTAAATGCCTTTACTCTTCTCATGAACAAAAATCCAGTCTTGATAGTGAGAGATCCAAGGTGTGCTATTTCTCCTGCACTGGGAATTATACGAATGGCAAAGTATGTCACACTATTTTGTTTCACTCTTTGTTTACTAACTCTACTTTTTTCTGTTCTTTATATATCTTCTGGGAATATTTGTTCTCTGAAGGCAACTCTGATCTAACTTGCAGAGCAGGTGATTCACAAACATGGCATATATGGACCATTTTAACTACACTAGAGAAAAAATATACAAAGACTTACAGAAAGTATTTAGATAACATTTAGAAATTATTATTTCTTCATTACTTCTTTATATAATTATTTACTTACTAGAAATATTTAGCCAAAAAGCTGCTAAATGTTGCAGGTTATATCAAAGTGGACAGCTTGAAGGTAGCAGAATTTTTCATGAGTTTTTCAATCATTTTATCTCTGTTACATGCATAGAACACAATTCTAGGGAGCACTGAGGTTTCAAGAAACCAAACAAAACTTCACACCTCAGTTTGCACTTTCTGGTTTTGCTTTGTTTTATGATATTCTTCTTTTCCTGACTTTACTCTTAAAATTTTGTCTTTTTCCTTAAAGATTTGCTCTACTTACTTCAATATTTTTAATGATCTTAGTAGTGGAGGAGAGCTCTGCCCTGTTCCAGGAATCCTGTGAATACAGAGGAAAGGTGTGTGCTATTTTAAAGGGAATAGAGCAAGTCAGCTTACATTATCAGAAATCTTGATATTCCAAAAGAAATGGGCTATAAGCACCTGTTATTAGCCTTTCTTCAACTATGCTTCCAGCTTCAAATAAATTTTAGGAGTTCACTCTCTTACAGGAAGGTTTTCTTTAAAGATTTTGAAGGAAATTCTTCTGTGCAAATGCTCTTTCATATAATAAACTTTAAAATGCCATTGAATAGATACAAGATAGTTAAACAACAGAGTAAATCTCAGTTTTATGAATGCACTCAGTTGCTGCCTACTCTCTAAAGTATAACATTCCAGGATAAATCCTGGAATATGTCTCATTCAAATCCCCTCTAGACAAAATACTAATTGAAATTAGTGAGAGCATGACTTATGGGAAAACTTAAAATCTGGGAATTGTAATGCATGCCCTTTAAAACATTAAACGAGGACTTTCAGACAGGAAAATAGGAACTTTTCTAAGACTTCTGTATTGCACATTCAGAGGTGAATTTTGATACAGGAGAACTCAAATCTCACCAAAAGAAACTTTAACATACCTCACGGAACATCCAAGTGCCAATAGCACAACAAATTATGGAATTTAGTCTCCTGATTTATTTTAGAGGCTGCAGAAATGTTTTGTTTAGCCCAGACTGAAGTGAAAATGTTTAAGTTTGCCACTTCAATATGTAACAAAACAAAAAATGTGACTAAAATTGTTCTATCACTTTCTCTATTTTGGAGCATGTCGTTGTGATCTCAGTAGTTTTGTTACAGATGTAGGGCTTAAGGAAAATTTGAGTTTGTAAGAAACAATTTTCTTGCCATTTTCTGGCCTATTATTCCAAAAGACTGTGCTTTTGAAATTTTGATTTCAATTTTATCAGGATACATGAGTGTCTCAGAATGAATTGTACCAGATCTGAAAGACTCAGCTAATTTTATTTATATTGTGGAAAGCGATTGCCTCAAAGATCTGTTTTATTTCCCCCAAGATTTCAGAAACTATAGCATATTTCAGAACTTCTGATGTAAATTTAAAAGCAGGATTTTAGTTGACTTTCCACTTCAGACATCTTCCATTATTGCAAGAAACTAGCATCGAGAAAAGTTTTTATCTCTAATGAAGATTATTTTTTCTTCTTTCCATTTTCTGTCAAGTCGGAAGTGTCTTGGATCCCCAACAAACACTACTCTGGGATTTACGGGCTGATGAAGTTGGTGCTGACTAAGACTCTACCTTCCAATCTTGAGCGAGTAATTGTCCTCGACACAGACATTACATTTGCCACTGACATTGCTGAGCTCTGGGCCGTCTTTCACAAGTTCAAAGGTATTTTAATGAGTTTTTTACTGTCCTTATTTGAAGGGGGAGGGAGAATGTTAAACAGTACAGTGGGGGTGAAAGGGCTATCTGAGATTTGTTAAACGTTTTCACTCTTGTATTTTTTGGTGTTTGAATATAATTGTTGTCCTCGATGATCTGAATAGAATGAATGGCAACACTGATTATCTATGTAGTTTGTTTTACTGGTCTGATTGTTTGGGACAGATGAGAGTTTGGCAATAAGCTACCTGATAAAGAATTATGAGCAAGCAGTAGTGACGTACCATTCAAATACCTTTTGGTATTTTGGGGTATATTATTTTTTTATTAATAAAAAGTAATTCCGTGTTATCTCTGAAAATGAATGAAGTTAGGATCATTCCTGAACCAGAGAGGAAAATGAACGGAGCAGAATTACACATGTGAATAGAAAGGAGTTGCTGCTTTCTCTTCTTGATGGGTTGATCAAGGGTTCTGGTTTCTAACTATCCATCTAAAATAGTTTTTTCTACCTATCCCCATTTCCCACAGCTCCTTGAAAATGTGCTTCATAGTTTGATGAGGAAAGGAGACTTTCAGAGTAACTCTGTAAGGAGATGATCACAAAAAAAGTTCCCACTACCATGTCAAAATCAGCGCACTTTCCTAGCTAACACACTTCCAGGTTCCAGTGTTGCCAGCTGTTCACAGTCAGAGACATATCCTATTGTTTTCTTCTTGCCTGTGAAATATTTGCTGCAATGCTGGTAAATCGAGAGGCCTTCCAGCAACCTGGTTTGAAGATCCACAACCCTGTAAAATTGTAACCTTGATGCGTTTTATCAGCTCTCTCAAAATCATCTCAAGCAAAGTCAGACTAAGCAAATGGGAATATTTATTTACAAAAGCTAAAATACACCACTCCATTAGAAGGGTGATAGAAAAGAGAGAGCACATTTACTGCACTTCTCCCCTTCTGCAACCCACAAGGCCTCTTTGCCTTTCCTAGTGCCCAGCTAAAGGACAGGACCTGTTATCTTCAGCTCTACAGTTAAGGACTGAGTGCATTTGTTTCCTTTCCCTTCTGTGGATACACTGATGTCCTTTCAGCAAGCCAGAAGCAATCACCTTTACTTAACTGAGTTATTCACAAGCTTACTTCATTAAGGAGTATAAAGTTTTTTCTCCTCTTCAGATACTTGACAACCATGAATAACATAAATTTATATATAAGTAGTAATTCCGTGCTATTATACTGTCTCCCTGTGTGCTACTGTCCTATTAATAACAATATTTTACTCAATATGATTTATTAGCATGATGTAGCAGGTAAAGAAATGTGTATAAACTGAACTTGGGCATAGAGGATGGCAGGGTCAAAGAGAGCAAAATCCAAGTGGAGACAATGAGGGGGATCATCTCCTTGCTAATATTTTCTGCCATACTTTCAATGAAGATCCCTTGCTTTTTAGTGGGGGAACAAAAGCAACCATAAAAACTATTTGTAAAGAGAGAAACACGGAGCAGAGACAGATGTAAGATTGAAAGAAAATACAGACAGCAAATTTGGAACCGTGGTCAATAATTAATGGCAGTAAAAACGTGAGTGTTAGTTGGTCTCCATAGAGCTAGGCAAGAATGGCCATCTGATCACAGTTGTGAAAAGCTCTAGTTTACACATTGAGACAGAATTCGTGTGCTGCTGCCAGCCCTCATAACCGACATACCACAACTCCCAAACATATGATTTTGTAAGTTGACCACTGTGTCTTTCCAATTCCAGCTGACCACCTGCTTCTTCAGTTTTTTAATCTTGGCAGTAAATTGGTCAGTGTCTATATCCACTCATCTCACAGATAATCATGCACAAAGAAAGAATTGATACCACAGTCCCAGATGCTGAGCCAGGGTAGGAGGGGAATTTGGAATATGGATAAGAATCAGAGAGAAAGCCAACAAGACAGATATCATGTTGGGAGTCTTGTAGACCACCCAACCAGGATGAAGAAGCATACAAGACATTCTATAAGCAGCTGGGAAAAGTCTCACAATTAGCCTCTGCTCCCATGGAGGACTTGAACTTACCAGATGTCTGCTGGAAGTAAAACTGAGGGGATAGGAAACAGTCCATGAAGTTCCTGGAGTGTGTGTAAAATAATTTTCTGACACAGCTGGTGAGGGAGCTAACCAGGGGAGGAGCCTCGCTGAATCAATCAGCAGTCCTGGCTAACCAGGGAGGTCCCAGTGGACTGGAGGTTAACAAATGTGATGCCCTTCTACAAGAAGGCTGGAAAGAGGATCTAGGGAATTACAGGCCTGTCAGCCTGATCTCAGTGCCAGGGAAGGTCATGGAGCAGATCACCTTGAGTGCCATCTTGTGGCATGTACAGGACAACCAGGGGGTCAGGCCCCATCAGCATGGGTTTGTGAAAGGCACGTCCTGCCTGACCAACCTGATTGCTTCTATGACTAGGCGACCTGCTTAGTAGATGAGGGAAAAGGTTGTGAGTGTTTTCTACCTAAACTTTAAAGAAGTCTATGACATTGTTTTCCACAGCAATCTCCTGAAGAAACTGGATGCTCATTGCTTGGACATGTGCACTGCTCTGTGGGTAAAAAACTGGCTGTATAGTCAGGCCCAGCGAGTGGTGGTGAGTGGGGCTAAATACATCTGGTGACCAGTGACTATTGGTGTTTCCCAGGGCTCAGTATTGGGGCCTACTTGGTTTGGTATCTTCATCAATGATCTGGACAAGGAGATCAAGTATATGCTTAGTCAGCTTGCAGATGACACCAAGTTGAGTAGGAGTGTTGATCTGATGGAGAGCAGAAAAGCTCTGCAGAAGGCTCTGGACAGGCTGGATCAATGGGCTGAGACCAGTTCTGTGAGTTTCAACAAGGCAAAGTGATGAGACCTGCATTTGGGTCACAACAACCCCTTGCACTGCTACAGGCTTAGGCAAGAGTGGTTGGAAAACTGCCCAGTAGAAAAAGACATGGAGGTGCTGGTGGACAGCCAGCTGGACATTAGTCAGCATGTGCCCAGGTGGCTAAGAAGGCCAATAGCATCCTGACTTGTGTCAGAAGTAGTGTGGCCAGCAGGACTAGGGACCTGGCCCCTGCACTCAGCACTGGTGAGGCTGCTCCTTGGGTGATGTGTCCGGTTTTGGGCCACTGACTATAAGAAGGACATTGAGGTGCTGGAGCATGTCCACAGAAGGGCAATGGAGCTGATGACCAGTCTGGAACACAAGCCCTTTGAGAAGCAGCTGAGGAAACTGGGCTTGTTGGCCTGGAGAAAAGGGGTCTTAAGGTGATNAGTGTGGCCAGCAGGACTAGGGACCTGGCCCCTGCACTCAGCACTGGTGAGGCTGCTCCTTGGGTGATGTGTCCGGTTTTGGGCCACTGACTATAAGAAGGACATTGAGGTGCTGGAGCATGTCCACAGAAGGGCAATGGAGCTGATGACCAGTCTGGAACACAAGCCCTTTGAGAAGCAGCTGAGGAAACTGGGCTTGTTGGCCTGGAGAAAAGGGGTCTTAAGGTGATCCTTATCACTCTCTATAACAACCTGAAAGGAGGATGTAGCAAGGTGCGAGTCGATCTCTTCTCCCAGATAACAAGTGATAAGACTAGAATGGTCTCAACTTGCACCAGAGGGGATTTACATTGGATATTAGGAAAAATTTCTTCATGGAAAGGGTTGTCAAGTGTTGGAAGAGGCTGCCCAAGAAGTGACGTGTCATCATCCCTGGAGGTATTTAAAAGCTTTGTAAATACGGCACTAAGGTATAATGGTGTACTTGGTAGTGCTAGTTTAACAGTTGGACATAAAGGTCTTCTTTAATCTAAAAAGGTTGGATCATTCAGTGGAAATGGAAGGAAGGGCAAGTAAGTTGGAGAGATACTGATACTCTCTTTCTGCTTTGTAAAGGTTTGGTTTAGCATATGTGGTGACTCTCAATTTTCCCTACATGTCTTTTTATTTCTTCTTCCAGCATTACAAAAGATTCAAAGATCGTCTCATGTCATTAGCCTCAAATATTCCCCTAAAGGATTTTTCTTCTAAACTAGTATTTTAATTTCTTCCTTATTTCCCTCTCAGAAGTCTCAAGTAAGTTTGTGAAGTTTTCTTTGGGACAGACTAATATGTTTGAAATATTACATAAACAGAAGAGTAATAAAACTCCTATGAAGGGAAACACTATTCTCCAAAGGAACATGATACTATGCCCAGCCCCACTTTGGAGGGCAGCTTTAGACCCACTGGATCTCCTTCTAGAAATGTTCAAATGCCCAGTTGGAGGCTAGAAGCTGCCATCATAAACCTGCTTACACCAGGATACCTTTTGAGCAAAGAAAAGAATTTTTCACATCAGTGCAGGAAAGGTAAGAGCTTCTGTCCATGGGTTGCTATAGGATAACTGATGAGGCGGTCCAACATAGCCTTTTCCAAATTGCAGCCACACAATTGCACCACTCTAGAAGGTCGTAGAATTTGAGATTCTTTCTTTGCCAAGGAAAACTTTACTTCACAACAAAAGAAGTGACAAGAGCAGACCAGTAGCTCAGATTCATTTTTTCTAGGACACTGTGCTTGGAAGAAACTCAGTTTCAGGACTGTTGTGTGATTTAACCAGGTCCAATTTGCTGTGAAGAAAGGCCTATAATATGTTTTAAATAGCACCTGCAATATCCAGAACCCTTGTTCTGCAAAGGTTCTTCTACCAGTCATCTTAAGAGTTGCTGAAAAGATCAGACCCTTACATAGTAACTTAATATTTTAGGTGGTAAAGGTACTACTACATTTGTTCTGTAGATGGAAAAAGAGACTAGGATTTCTTTGTAAATTATTTCTCTTCTGCCCTTTCCTGATAAGCTCTTTGCATACATACTTAACAATAAATGATCCAACTTTTCTGTAGGTGAGTGAAGAAATTTGAAAATCTCTTCTTTGAAGTGGCAACCTTAGGCTTTGGGAGAAATTCGTACCTCTCTTTGATAGCCTGAAACAGTGTCTCAAGCAATGTAACATTTAACAATTTTTTCTAGCAGTCAATAGGGATGTTCCTTTTCTATGCAAGTTTGAAGCTCTGTGAATAAATTGGTCTTTGAGAACCAGTAGCTTAAATTTCAAGAGTCATATCCAGCTTTTCACCTGGTATTTGGGCATTTCTGCTTTAGCCTCCTTCTCTCTTCCTCTGTAGATTTGTAGTCTCTTTCTCTAGGACTGATATATACGTCCAAAATACTGACTTCAAAGGTTTGAATCTGCAGCCAGTCCCTGGTGAAGATAACCTGTCATGCATGTTTTCAGTGACTTAGTTGACACTGATTATGTTCTCCATTCATCTTTAACTGGATTTTGGCAGTTCTAAACTTGAGAAATCACCTAACCTGAGAGCAAAAGAGGGGGACTGTAGATCATAGTGGATTCTTGGATGAAATGCTGCAAAGTGTTTCAGACAACAAGGATTAGTGTAACCAATGTGCCTTTGTTGCAGAAATTCTGACAAAACAATCAGTCCAAAGCTGTGTTCTGTGCTATCAGTCATAAAATTCTTTTGAAGGCCACATCTGCTAATTGTTTTATTATTCCTGCTCTTCCAAACTCTTGCTACTGAAATATGGGTTCTTTTTTAAAAACTTTGGATTTTTAATTTAACTGTATGTTAAATATGGATTTTCAGGAGCATTCATTGTAGACGGTGCTATGAATTTATTTGGGACCTGACTACAACATTTGTCGTAATTATCTGTGTTACAGGTTGAAGTTTCAGTCAGGACCACAACCTCTTTGTGCTGGGTGCTCTATATATAAATAGCAAGGGATTGTTTTTGTGCTTTACCTAGTGTCAGGTGACAATTCTTGTGTCTGCCTTGTTCCTTTAGGCCATTGCTATGTATGAGTCACAGCTGAGACTCACAAATGAGACCTGAATAATCCCTGTAAAGATCAGTGTTGAGGAGCTCTTTGTTAAATTGAATGCTACATCAAAGGGCATTATGGTATTTCTAAGTCTATGTCAAAACTCAGAAGCTATACTGAACAGTGATGTCTTACTACTTACTACTGCTTGTTAGTCTCAAAATCCAGCTGGCTGATATAATGAATATTTTAAGTACCTTTAAACAATATAGACTGAATAATACATAGCTAGTGCATTTCAAATAACTCTACTTGTATATCATCAGAGAATATAAGCTACAATGTAAGAATATAAGCTACAATTAGTCTTCATCTGTGCAAGTAAGTCTGATCTGGAAAGATGATTAAGGTGGTAAGGAAGAGTCACCTACCTCCATTGACTGAGCATACAAGAAGGAGAAATGGCAAGCTTGACAGGAAGATTGAGATTCATGTATTCATAATTTGCATGAATAAAAACATGTATAGGAGCTGTTTGCTTTGTGTCAGGAGCTCAAACAATGATAAAAATCCATACTGACATCATAAATACCAGAAAAGGTCAACAGCGATATTGGTGCAGGATCAAGTGCTCACAGCTGAAGAGGGACTGGCACATAGTCAATCCCAAACTTAAAATTTGCAAACACTCAGTATGTGGAGGCTTTGGCATATTGCTCTGCAGAATGCCTGAGGTAACAATCTAGGTTAGTACTATTTTTGCATCTCCTTCAAAAAAAAAGAGAAAAAAAATAGAGAAAAATCACAACCATCACAAAATTAAACATCTTGTTTAGTGCTTTAGTAATTATATTCTTACAAGAACTTTTTTGCATAAGATTGTAGTGTCAAATGCATACATAACTTTTCATTTGTGTATGAATTTAGTGTGTCAGAAAGTGAGATGCTAGTGGCACTGGTGAGAGTCAGGCAGAGTCAGCAGGTGCTGTATAAATTTCCCTGAATATGGCTCTATCAGTGAACCCCCGTTTTAATAAACTATACCTGTCATAGCCCTTGACTCTCCTTCTGCAAAGATTGTGCTTTTTATGAGTGTGCCCATCTTGTGATGATGTAAAATATTCAGTTGTTGCCAAGATTAAAATTTAAAATTCATTGTCATCTATGCCTCAAGCCAAGATTTTATCCACAGAATTGATTCTAGGTAGGTTCTGTAGTTCAGTCTGTCAGTTTACACTGAGTAAATCATTAAAGCTTCCAGATGATTTTGAGACAGGATCCCTGCAGGCGGACACACTGTTTATGTTAAATACTGCAGAGGTCTTTCTGTTTCTTCTGGTCAATATAATAGGCTTTATTTTCTTACTAATTAAGAGGAAGGCATGAGCAACATACATCTTAGTGTGTATAAAAATCCATGCTATGAGTCAGTCTTTTTGTGAGGGAAACAGGATCACATTGCAGCAGAGCACATTAATAAAATTGTCAGGCAGCTATTAAAATGGCTTAAAATTATCTGAATCTTTATAAGTGTCTAAAAAGGCCAAATGGCACTTGTCTTTCCTCATAAAAGAAACACCTGTTAGTTTCTGAAAGATTTGTGTAAATGTTTAATGGTTAGACTACAGTACATAGCTCATCCTAGGGTTATTACACAAATGAATTTTCCCTTTGAAAAGGTCCCTGTGGAGACTCTATCTGCTTAAGATTTTTTATTCCTGATTGTTATGTCATGGTGTTTTCTTCTTTTCTGCTACAGAATCTTTGAAGCTTCATTGATAAAGAATCCTATTTGTTAGCTATACCTGATAGAAGTGTTGGGGGTGTCATGCTCCCCTGTCTCATGGTGCTGTTGTTTTCATCTGTGTGTGAAACTGCAGAACACTGGTGAAGAAAGTAAGGGTTTAGGATATTCAGAAAAACAAGTTTCTAACTGTGATTGGGGGGTTAATTTTGCTGACTTTGATTAGGAGGAGATCAAACAAAAAAGTGGGACTTGCTGATTCTGTGGTCTAGGGAAAAACACTTCTGTCTCTCCACAATTGTCGGTTAAGCTGACTGGCTGGAAGTTCTTTTTTTTTCTTTTTTTTTTTTTCCATAATTGCAGTTTGCTTTGCTGTGATATTCCTTTATTGAGAAGACAGTATGTGAGAAGGTTGACCTCAGTAAATGATCTCCAAGGGAGAGAGTTTATTATATGGATCAGCATGTGCACATTCTAGTTTATGGATTTTAATGTGACAAGGGACATAATCAGAAAATTCTGATTATGTATTGCTGCCAAAATAGAATGGGTGCAGTTTCTGAAACATCTGTAGTTCTATTTTAGCTGAATGGCTCTTTGTCTGTTTCTGCCATCAGGCAGAAATATTTAGAGGTGAAAGGCCAACAGTGTATAGAAACTGGGTATAACTCATGGTGGGGTAAATTCTAAAATAAAAGGCATGAGTTCTTTATTTTTCTATTTTGATTTCCAAGGGGTACCCTTTGATTGTGTTTTTGAGCTTTTTTCCATGGGGGCTAAGGATGTTTTAATTGTAAATGAAAACTGATATTCTTGTGTTATCTTTTGATACCACAACTGGAGGTTTTTAGAATAAAACTGTACCACATACTACAAGATTTATAATAAAATCTTGTTGCAAGACTGAAATTTTGAGGACTTTCTTTCTACCTTCTCAACATCAAGCTAGTGCTTTTTCTACATGATTCTTCTCCAGTATTTGTTAACCTGCCACTCATTCTGCAGCTGTCTTTTTGGCTTAGATGCTATGATGTATCCAACACCCAAACTAAACATTGTATGACTCACACAGTGTTAAAGCAAAACAGGTTCTCTCTCTGCTGAGCTCTTTCTGCAGAATTTAAAGAGACTTTAATTCTATTAATCTCCAGTACTCCAGCTTCTTGAATTGCCTTGCAAATATTTAGTGAGAGAAATCGGGGCAGAGCATGGCATCAAAGGAGTAAAGTGCATATCCCCATCTCCCTTGACTAGCAAAAGCTGTTCCTTTTCAGAAGCTGGAAAATCCAACTCCCAGAAGGTGCACACTAGGAGAAGAAGCATTTTTGCTTTGGTGGTTTGTTATTGGCAGAGGAAAAATGTATTTCTGGGAATGAGATGCCAGTAGGCTGTGCTAAAATGAAAACATATTAGAACAGGGGGTAGGAAGAAACCAGTGATGAAAATGATATCCTCCCCATCCAAACTAAATAGGGGAAATCAATCAGGAGTTATGTCTGCCAATAAATGTTTTAGTTTGATCATTTTCTCCTATAATCTATTCACCTTCCCCTCAGATACATCAGTAGTGCCCCAGCCCTGTCAATTTACAACTTGTTTAATTATGTTTTGTTTAGAGGGCTATTAAAAAAAACCCCAAACCCTAATGTCTGCCAGTCTTATTGGGTGGAGCACACAAATTAAGCCCATGTACTAATCCCTCTGACTAGCCACTCTGCATTCCCTGGGTGGCAGTAAAACAGTAAAGCAGAGCAAGAGCATGAGCAGGAAGTGAATATGAAGGGAGTGGCAACCTGTCCACCGGTTAATAATGTGTAATAAGTAACCTCTGCATGCGTGAAAAAGCCGAGAAAAAGAGACACATAGGTCATTTACCTAACAAATGAAGTTTACTCAAAGATTTGATAGTTATATTAATAGAACTAAAGAAAGAATTATATTTAATAACTAGATTTCCGTGCCTAAGGCCCTCATTCTAATCATATGCAATCTATCAAGCACATACATTTTTCACAATTCTCTGTGACATGCATTGTAATAACTTGATGTTCTGTTTTCTCCCTCTCTGAACCAGGTATAGTCTCTGAACCTCCATTGTTCTGCATTAACAATCCATATTTTTAAGGACCTAAGGCCCCATTTCCAATTACAAAACTCTAATTCAAGATGTCACCTTTTTGGTTTCATGCTGCAAATTATGTCTGTAATATTGTCCTTCTCAGCACATGGATTTGCATAAGGTAAAGTGGTATAAGGAATATCTATCTCACAGGTTCAAGCTGTAAGGTAGAACATATTGCCCAGAGGTCAATGGTCTGATTATCCCATCAGCAGAGTGAGTGCATGGTATTGCTCTCTGCACAACTATGTAAGAGGGAAATGTGTGTACAAAATTAAACCAATTAAACCAACATGACAGCACTAAGACTGTGTACAAGCGCACCATGAGCAAAGCCCAGGGAGAGTTACTGGAACTAAAAGTTAGACACTTAAATGAAATCAGTAATCATTCCAACTTTGTGGAAAGAGTAGAACCCTCACGTTTTGTTTTTCCAACTAATCTAGAGAATCAGGGATGTTTAAAACCCTTATTTTAACATGCTATAAGAAAGAAAGAATTAGCTGTATTTGTAACGGGCCATCTCTGCATCTTCCAAGTGATTTTATTTTACTTTATTTTTCTTAAATTTTAAGCTGGCTCCACTCCATGTTCTTTGCAGTAATGTCTATCTGCATTCAGTATGGGCCAAGCAGTTCAGTTAAACAAAGGAATATTTCTTCCTCTGACTCCTCAAGGTAAGTATTTTTTGTCCTTTGTGACACTGCTAACAACAACAAAAGGTGATTGATAAACATATAGTAAAATTCAGGGACAAACTATCTTTTCTGTATTCTTATTTTATTTCCTGCATTTAGGCCACAGTGAAATTCATAGTCCTGAAAAGAATTTCCACCTGAAGTGCAAAATCCATAGCTGCAGTAAATTGTGTGCAAGTTCATGTCAGTAGAAGAGATACACATTCGACATTTTCTGGTGACGAGCCAGACCAATTTATGTTTCCTTTGCACTGGCTAGATACTTAAAAAGTCTCTCAAGATGGAAGCTTATGATATTCCTGCTTCGATGTACACAAACCCTGTGTCAGCTGCTTCTGGTGTGGTTCTGGGATTCATTCTGGAGCTGGGACTGAACATGTTAGCAGAACAGATTCTTTAAAGCCATTAACTACTGGCATAACTAAGTGAATCTCTAAAGCTACTTATGTCTGTGTTTGGGGATGTGGTGGTTTTTTCCTGTTTGCATAAGGGCTGGGTGAGCTGTCAAGTAAGTGCTATTCTGACACAACAAGAGAATTCGTGGGAACAGAGGTGGAAGTGTATAGCAAAGAAGGTGTTACAGCATTCAGTGGTTCTGTTGACAGATAGGCCAGACCATGAACCATCTGAGGACGTTAGCACATGCTTACTGATTCTGCCTTTCTGAGATATCTGACTTTGGGCAGGACCAAAGCCCTACAACGAAGTGAGCCATCGTACTTTTTGTCATTTAAAATTGTGCTTGGTTGACTCAGTGCTACCACTTTCTGTCATCAACACTAAATGTCTGCCAGTTTATGCTCACAGCAACTTACTGAAATGCACATCACCTCAGAAATTGGCACAGGATCTTCTTAACTTCATTAATTTATAGCATTGCCATATCTTCCTGCGCACGTGATGATTAATAGACAGTAATAACGTGTCCTTTATGTATGCTTCAGGATATCATTATTGCAGGTGCAAAGTGACATTCTGTAGGGTTTTGCCAACCTGCTTCAGAGTCATATTGGCACCAATTTTTAATAGCATTTGGAGATTCATGCACATTCCTATACTTTAAGAAATTATGATCTGAATGTTGTTACACTGGTGTCCTAAAATCCTGAAAGAGCACAGCTCACCTGATATAAACTCTCTTTATAGAACATTGAAGTAAACAGAATGATGCTGACTTACATCAGTAAAGAAGTCTAGCCTCCTGTATTCCCTGATTTACATAAACATTCCTGCTTGGAACTTACAACTTCATTTCTAGGCTAACTAAAAGAAGATATGAATAGTTGGAGGAGCAATCTTTAAATATGCTCTCCTTTCAACTCTTGACTGCTGTTATGGGTCAGAATTAAAAAGAGTTGGATGATCTCAGCTAGGTCCAACATGCAAGAAGGCTGAAGTGCATAAGCGGGGCAGCAAAGGGTTGTACTTCCAGGTTATGAGTTTTGAAGCACCTCAGCAGAATTAGAAGACAATGGTCCCACACTATTAGTTCTATTCTCATGATCATGTAATTCTTTCAAACATAATAATAGGAACCGGACATAACTGGTAGATAAATGAAAAAACCATGTGCTGATGAAAAGTATGAGTGAGTATACAGGGTACTGAGCAGGAATGAAAGAAAAGGGAGAAGAAACAACACATCCCAAGTTAGTTGAAATGGTTTCTCTTGAAACCTGAGATTATCTTAAAGCACCATATATCACCATAAATTTATGTGAAGCTATATAGAGGCAAATGCATGTATCTAGAAATATCCTACATTTTCTTGGCAGTGATGTTGGATTATAAGAAAAAACTTGTCAAGGAAGTAATGAAGTACAGGGTAGCATTAAAAAGCTAACCCAACATTTAATTCAATGTAATTTTGGGCTGTCCCTAGGGCCCTTGAGGTTGGTAGTGCAAACACCATCCCCATGTAGCCGTCGTCAGCAACTAGTCCTCCTGTCATTGTTACCACCTTCTTATTTGTTTTGTTCTATGGTGCAAGAGCTCTGCTTAGGGCCAAGGACTTCTAGTCATTGTTTCTAAGAAAGTGGTAAGAGGCTCTACACACCCATTGCTGTGAAGCTATGTTTTTTTCTTTCTAAAGAGTTTTGATCATTATAACACCCAATCTAGTATTTCTGTGGGCTAGGAGGACTGAGAATTATTTATAAAATGGAGAAGAGCAGTGATGAAGCTCCATTTTTGTGCTTTTTTTTTGCTTTAGTTTTATGGTATTGCCTTTAAAGGTTTAGTTGCCATAACAACCCAAAGCAGTCGTGTATTACCATGGAAACATGCTGTTGTGGGTGACAGTTTTTATGAGAATCCTTTTTTTTCCCTCTTCACGTAGTTCCTTCAACACTGGCCTTTTTGCAGGTATTTTGCACAATACATTACAGGGGTTCCATAAAGTGTCAGAATGACGTAAGAAGCAAAAAAAATGAAGCATATACTTAAATCCAGGAAGAAAATGTGATGTCATGTTTGAGTGAGAACAGAGAAAGAGTAAAAATAAATTCCTGTTCCTTAACTTGAAGATCAGAAGTATTGAGGTTAAAGCAGGGCTGGCTAATCACTCCACATGAGCAAATACTCAGACAAAACCACAGCAAAACAGGAGTTAGGGCTTAGATTACGTACCAGGGAGTTAGTATAAAAACAACTTATCATGGTAGTTGTAGTTATCAAAAGATGGGACTACTTTCAAGTTCTCTGCATGGGACTGCTCCTTGAGACTGTTCCCAGGCTGAAGTGAGAATTGGAGGATGAGGCAGCCGTCTCACAAAGCTGAGAGGGCTTCATGCTGAGAGTTAGTTCCAGCTACATACTGATACCCTGCAAGCTTCAGGGTGTTGGTTGTGACCTGCCAAACCCTAAATTTTCTATGATCTGTCTGTATTGAGGACTTCTCCTCTTCCTGTATGATAACTTTAACAGCTGTGCTCTGCAAAGCCTCATGGCTTCATAAAAAAAGTAATAATAGAGCTTTTCCTTCCACAAACCTACAACTCCACCTACTCATTACATAACTGTCCTGGAGCAGTGGACCACTGGAGCATATCAGCTCTCCTAATGTCTGATAGATTGTTGTGCATCTTTACTATCAAACTTCAAATTGAATTTATGACCTGTCACAGACCATTTACTCTGTCCCAGCAAATCATTGTAGTACAGAATACACTGTTACATGTTCATAATTTTATGACAAGTCACACAACTTATTTGGAAAAAGGATAGATAAGCATAGCCAGTGAGCTGTGGAGATTGTTACTGAGCATTATTTTTATGGAGAGGCACAAGTCTGTCATTTCCTGTAATCAGTTGCATCAATGATGAAAACACTTTTGATTCCTGATATGCATGTTTTAAGGAACATAAAAGCTTCCAGCTAGGATCTTACAAGAGTTCCCCTTGCCAAGCTCAAGCAGCCAGCAGGAAATGCCTTATAGTTACACTTTATGGTTACTGACTCCTCTGCAAGCCTAGAAAAGCCTATTACTTCCTCTCATTTGACCCTCAGTTCTTCAGGCTCCATTTGGGATTTTTCAGTCCTACCTGGAAGTGCTTTCTGAATGCCTCCCTCTAACCTGTTCAGAAAAATGGCATCCTACGGTGCTCCTTATCTTTCATTTTCATAGTATTGGAAATTCCCTTCATGATCCTAAGGTTTCCAGAGAACACCTGTTCCATCTAATCTAAACAGGATTTGCTGGATATGATTTCCTCCTTGCTCTTGTTGAACTTCTTTTTCCAGTCAAGAATTTTCAAATTAGTAAATCAGAGATTAGAGTTAAATGTTTTAATGTTTTCCATTGCTTTTACATCAAGAAAAAAAAATATAGCCAAATTTCAGAGGGACTGTTATATCACCCTGAAATTACTACCTGTTTCAATTAAATTGCTGAAGACTGACTGCAATGCAATATGATTTCTACTGATTAATCTTACTAACTAGCTACATTCAGTAGAAACCCATTCTGTGAACAGTCTTCCATCTCAAATGCAGAACAGGTTGCTGTAGCTTCTTTTTTTTTGCCAGTCGTGCTGTAAGCTCTGTGATTCATAGTTTGGGTTTATGGCTGGATTAAAAACAAATCAGAGACATACCCTAAACTTCTTAAGACTGCTGCAACCATATCCACTGCTAATGCTAAGGCAGGTATTACCCCTTATGTGAGCTTTATTTTTAATAGATCCCTCTATATCAGCAAATAATCCTTCAGTTTCTTGGATGATTTTTTTTCCTGCCTCACTTGACTGAAATTGCTATATGAGATAAGCTCAGGTAAAGAAGCAAGATTTCAGTGCCAGAGACCATGTCAAGAGGGGATCTAGAATATATATATACCTGTGCAGATGGAGAACTTGTGAAGATTTCCTTTTAAAGTGAAACAAAGGTAAGGAAGAGCTGCAGATTACAACACGCTCTTTGAGAACCCTGTTACAAAACAGAAGTTACCCCGATCCACTATATTCCCTTGGGAGTGTAACTGTATTGGCAATACAGAACATAAAGTCAGCATTACCTTGACCTAGACAGTACAGTAAGTACCATTTAAGTGTGGGCAACCACTTGAATATCTGTGTTTCAGTGACAATAGTTCTTCGTGTGCTTCAGATCTGTTTTGTCATTGAAGATGAGACACCAGTGTTTGAGCTGCCTTATTTTTCTCCTTTCTCACAGTTTACAACCCTTTTTCCTATCTTCTCATCACTATGTGTTTTCGATAGAGTGCTGAAAACAACAGCCTACATCTGAGGTCCATCTGCGGTTTTTTGCTGGAACACACTCTCTCTGAAATGGTGAGGCAAATTTCACCAGATAGCCAGTCCTGTACTTAACCTTCCCCTAAAAGGCAGAAAATTATGAAGTGCAGACTTACTGATGAAGGCCACTGTTTAGTGGTACAGTAAATAAAAAACTAGAGATAGAAATGTCATATCCACCTAGCACTAAGTGGTACTCTGCTATAAATTCACTGATTCATTTCTGTTCGAAAATATTAATGGATTAATTACTCTGAAAAATCTTACCCTGGATCAGATACCATCTGTCTTTCCACAGTAAGCTTAAAAGTCAGGAAAAGCTCTAAATCATGTGTTCTGGTTAAAGCAATAGAAATGTCATTCTGTGCCCACATTTGACTATGTATCAGGTTTTCTCTGCTGGATGATTCAGTCATGAACAGATCCTGTCTAGTAATGAACACAGAGCCGTTGCTCAAGTGAGGCTTGGACTAACTTGGTTGAAATATGTTGCTCTAGGGTACCTTGCTATGTAACTCTGACTTTCACATTGAAGGCAGATGGGAATGCTAATTTCTAAGGATGGAGTTTGGAAGGCAAAATCTAAAGTAGAAGGAATTTGATTTTCATGATCCCAAGCTGCGATTAGTCTTAATTTATCCCTTGGCAGAAGAGGAAGATGTTTAATAATTTCTCTAACAATATGTAAGGTCTCCAGGTTGTCAAAATTAAGAACTAAAGATTAGATTACTAATCTCTGTAAAGTGTGTTGAGACCTAGAGAGCACCTTTCATTTTATTTGTCCCCTTGTGCCAGTGCTTGAAAAAGCAATGATAAACTCTGAAGGAAGTTGCAACTAGAGTTGAATGCAGAGACAGGAGAGCTGTAATTTAAGGCTGAGGGCTTTGGGGGGGGGGAAAAAATTCACGGTAACGTGTCCACCTCTGCAAAAATGCACTGAGGATATGCCTCTTAAGAAATCCAAAATAATACTTTTCTTCTTCTCTCCAAAGACTGCCTCTATCTAGCCTTAGCTGTCAGGCAAAACATAAGCTTGTGGAAGCTTTTTAGCACTGGTGTCTTGTTCATGGTGGATCCATTGTCAAAGGGCAAAGAGGAGGCAAACTCTTCCAAATGAATCAGGATAAAGTACTCTCACAACAGTTTTATTAGCCTGAAAGCTTGAAAAACCTTTACCAATTCCAATGCCCATTTCCTGCCTTGCAAGTGGGATTAGTATCTCTTAGCAATATATTGGAAGCAATCGAATATCATCCAGCAAATACCATGAAATTGTAAGCAATTAGCACTAATGATACTTAAGAAGGAAAACAGGTGTAGGTGAATCACGGTTTTCCCTTATAGGTTTAGAACATATATAGACTGAAACTAGTTATTTAATTAGTTATTAGTTATTGTTATGATTGTTGCAGAGTTTCTTTATGGATTTCTAGTGCTGTTAGTGAGGAGGTATATTAAGATAGCAGGGTGACAAAACCATTTCCCCTCAGATCTCACCAGAAGTTTTACAGTAACATTAATATAATTAATGTACTCAGGAATACCATTTTTTCCCACCAGGGGATCTTGCAAGAATGTGATGCATTTTTCACTAAAAAAAGTGTTACTAGCAGAGATCTCAAAGGAGACATTCATGAGATTAGGCCAAAGTCCCTGTCTCATTTACTATAGGCTGAATCCAGAGCAATTTCATTTCTTTCATTTAAGCTATCTTTGTATTTATGTTGCTAAAAATTAGATGAGAATCCAGCTTTTAATTAGAAAACAGTGCATATGTAAGATGTATGGTTGGGAGTTTTCCTAAGGCAGGAGGCTTCAGTGAGCAGCAGAGATCTTTCAGAAGTAGTCTTACCATCTATGCTTAACGTAAGACCAGGAAAACAGTTGATCCAGATTACTTTTTCTGAAAAATAAAAATGTGTGAAACTGTTAAAATTCAAGGAAAAAAAATAGCCAAAATTTTAGAAGCTGCAAAATGTGGTTAAATTTGGGGATCATGAAAGAGAAGTTGTAATAACTTTCATTTAGCTGGGAATAGAGTGGGATTTGTCTGCTTATGTCTGAACTATAGTTTAAGGGTCACCTTTATTTATTCCATATACTATCCCCATGTTATAGTGGCACAATCCTGTTCCAAAATGCCATTGCAGTATCAGTGGTAGGTTGATAATTACTCACCAAACAGATGTGATTTCTTGTGAAGAATCACAAGGAGTTTTAGCAATGGGGTGGCAGAGACTAAATTTGTCTGACTGTACAGTGCTGTTACAAGGGCATTTTAGAAATCTAGTGCTACACAGATGCTATGCTGTGCATGTCTAGTGTCAGCAAGGACCAGCACTTTTTCTTTCCACATTACTGAAAGTTCAGGCAAGACTCAGCATCAGAGGCAGAAGGATCTAACTCAAGCAGGGGCTGAGTGCCAGGGAACCTCACAACTGAGACAAGTTCCCGTCTTTCAGTTACTGCAAAAAGCACAACAGATCATAGCTCTTTCTTTCTTGTCCAATATACTGGTTTCCACCAATTTTCACCCCATTCACTGTTTCTCTCTGCTTGGGTTTCTGTTCTTCAAGTGTATTAACTTGTACCTTTTCCATTATGATTTTTTTTTTGTATTTCCCCATCTGCATTGTTATCCCTCTGTATCTCTCTGTAACATTTCTGGTCTGGTGGTGTCTGCCATAGCTCTCAATTTAATGACATAATCAGAGTCCTTTTCACCCCTTTTCAGTACTGTTAACATTTAATTGGGCAGCCTGAGCTAGAGAGAGTAGAGGCATTTTAACAGCCTGGTGTATCACAGGTCAGGTTTTATGGACCTGGCCAGAGGTCAAAATGAGGACTGCATATGGCATCACCACACACTTTTTGTAGTTGTAAAATAACTACATAACTCTGTTTTTATTTAATATGCCGTTCCCCCCTTCCCTCTCTTATTCTTTGTGGATTTAATCCTGTCTTTAAAATTTCCCTAAGTCATGGGTTATTATTTTCATAGCCATTTTATCCCTTCTGTTCTGAATGCTTCTCCTTTTATGCTGAGTGTCAGTCGAAAGGATGTATCTGACCCACCTCTACTTCTCACTAAGTCTTTGAAGTACGTGTGATAAACTTTCTCTGATGGTAAAAAGAAAAGCCTCATTAGTTGCAGCCCATATTTGGGCTGCACCTCTAATCCACACTTGTTCCGCTTCATTCTTTTTAGTGTTTAATTATTGATACACACATGACTCATGCAGACTTAGACTGGTAAGGTATTTTCCTGTATTTTCCCACCCCCCCTTCAACGTGTTTGCTCCCTCACTCAAAATCTGAATCGCACTTACCTGAGGATCTATGAAATGTCTGGTAAAAGACCACAGCAAAAGAAACCCACATGCAGTAGATTGTGATGGCTGAATAACACAGTAATCTCTCCTTACCTCTAGTAGATTCTGCAGACAGAGAAAGGTAATACAGCTTCAAAGATAGGCAGCTGCCTGGGAGGAGATGATGCATCCATGTAAGACTGGCAGATCATACTGCAGCAAAACCCTAATAGAGGTAAGATGTCCAGGAGACAGTAGTCCTGATGCTCTCACCTGTGTTCCCTTTGGATATTCTCCCATCTAAAACATTAACCTGTTTTGGACTCCTTTGTATACCGGCCTCATTTATTCTGATCAGTGTTTGCAAGTAAGAAGGAAGTTACTTAAAAGTCTGGTCATCAATACTTGGTACCTGTCAGTCTAAATAAGGTGAACTGCAACTTGCATTTGCATGAAGCTAGAGAACTATTTGGCATGATGCCAGGCTGTCTTTGTGTAGCAAAGTGTTTTGTGTTGGGACAGCTACACTGGTGGCTGGAATTTGAGATAATCCTTGCAGCATGCAAGTACTTTTAATGGTGAAAACGAAGATAGTATCTACAGGTTGTTATCCTCTTGCAGCCTTTGATCCTTCTCCTTTTATTAGACAGGAAATAAGAGGAATTGGTTTAGTTACCCAACTGGCAGAAAAACATTCTAGTAGCAAGCAGGTTAGCTAGTTACTCTTTCTGTTTTGTTCACAGTAGAGTGGTTTTGATTTGGGTGGTGCTTGTTGGTTTTTTTAATGTGTTAGGTGGGCCTGACTAGCATTATTTTCTTCATAGCAGCTGATATGGTGCTGGGGTTTAGATTTCGGGTCCTAAACAGTACTGATAGCCCATTCCTGTTCTGGCTTTTGCTGAGCAGTGGTTGCACAGCATCAAGGCCTTCTCTGTTTCTCACTCTGCCCCCACAGTAAACAGATTGGTGGGTGCACAATAGTCCAGGAGGAGACACAACTGGGCAGATGACCCGCACTAACAAGAGTTATTCTGTGCCATATAGCATCATGCTCAGCAGTAAAAGGGAAAAGAGGAGGCTTTAGGGGACTGACCATCTTTTGAATGGGACCTGCCTGGGCATCAGTCTACCTGCAGGAAGGGCCTTGGTGTCACTTATTTAGATTTGTTATCTTCCCTTTCCTTTTCTTCCACTTCACTTATTAAACAGTTGTTTGGAGTTTGGGGTTTTTTTAATCTGGACCTCCCAAGTTTTCTTGCTTTTAGTCTTCCTTTCGTCTTCCGTAGTTCCACTGAGGGAGAGGGGAAGTGAACGATGAACTGTGTGGTGCTTATATGCCCACTGGTGTTAACACACAACACAGGTATAAGAAATGCTAGCAGTCATCCGCTATCAGTATGGGACCAATATCTCTTCATCTCTGCTGTATCCTGGTTGACTACATCAGCGTTTGATGGCTACCAAAGTAATATCATTTCTGTTGCAAAACCCTGGCATTGAAAAATATACATATAGTTGTGCCAAAGAAAGCAAAGGTATCATCATAGAATTCTGCACACAGGAGAAAAAAAATCCTGTATAGGAAAGAATGAATGGACCTGAACTACTGACTTTGAGAGGTTAGTTCCTGAGGCTTGCCTTAAAGGGGATAGCTGACCATGGTAAAATTCTCGAAGATCAGGAGACCTACTTAAAAATGATGGCATCAAGAAAAAAGAAAGTATATAGTTCTTGTTTGTTGTCTGGCTCATTAATGTTACAACTCCTTGCTTTTCATAGCAATCATAAGAGCAAAAAGCTTACTCTTTAAAAAAAGCAGAAAAAACCCCTTTTTTTCTGTTACATTGCAATCAAGGCCTTCATCCCCAGGGTATTTGTGGGGCTCCTGCTGTCTAGCTCCTTAGAGGAAAGAAGATATGGGACTGTAGAAACATAATTAATTGGCAGGAATTTAATTCTTCAAATGCTAGGAGTGTTTGAAACCCCTGCCATAAAGCGCAGTGTGTTCAAGAAATTTCACAGTAGGGTTGAAGTTCTTTGGCAGATATTGCAGGATCATCTAAACCCGTCTCCATTTAGCAGGGCACAAGTAGAATGGAGTGTGTACTGCTTACCATAAAATAGTAGCTAACATTAAATGACAAAAGTGATAGTAAGATTTTAATACCAGTCTTTCCCCAACAAATAACAGGAATTGGGGGATTATTAACATATGAAAGTATTTTGGCCTTTTAATTGTTAGTGCTCCAGTGTCCTACCTGAAACATACATCATTGGAGTAGGAGCTGTGTCATTTTAGTATATGGGAATAGTGTAATAACATACCTCTGTGAACAGAATGAGCTCAAAAACAGAGTAATGGATATCTGGTGCAATCGAGCCTCTACTACTGTGGTTTTTAAAGCTTTTGTTCTGCATTCAACACTTCTTTCCCATTTTTTAACAATGCATAGCAAAACCCATCTAACAATGTCATCAACTGATCTCTACTCATTTGAAAGAGTCTTTTATAAGGCTAAACCATGGAGTTTAGCATGACCACAGTGAGCTGAAACTAAGGTAAAAAACCTTGCCACCTTACAAGGCAAGTTGATTGATGAAGTTTGTTGATTCAAATCCTGCACTGGGATAAAACTTGAAATGCATTAGGTCCCTTTAGTTCTGGAATGCTGTCTCTTCCAACTAATTATTAAAGTCTTTTGTTTATAGTGTCTTCTGTCTCTGCCGTTCAAGGAAACAACTAACTTACTCTGCTGAAGCTACCTTCTTCAGTCTGTTCTCAAAGGAAAAAAAAAAAGTATGCCCCACCTTGAAGCTAATATGCAGAGGCATTTGACCTCAGTGGGATTAAACAGCCAGATGTGCTTGGCTGGTAGCTCTTGTTGACCTGGCAGTTGCCTAGCAAGAAATTAATAACCCACTGACTTTCCATGGAAAGGCCTTGAGAAGCTGTTGAGAAAAGCCAGAGATATATCAGAAAGAACTGGTGCAAAGGGAGCATCTCTTTTTTACAGTATTGCCTTTAAAATTTACCTTCTATGATTTCATACTGATAGAATCAGCACTGGACCAGAGCCCCTAGGAAGAAAAATCCTCTTTCTGATATTTTGTGAAATCCCTAAGTAAAGAGCCCTTCCCAGGGAGACAGAGCCAGTCTGACCAGTTTTTCAGAAGCACTGTTACTAAAATTTGTGTGAGCTGTGGGTGTTTTGGCTCCTTTGAGAATCCAAGCTCTCTGAACAGAATTCATACTCTTCTTAGCAGGTCGCTTGTTTTTATTCTTTATCCTCTCACTCTCTTTTCCCAGCAATGTGCGCCAGAGGAAGAGGAGGAAGGGCAGGTTTAAGGCAACCAGACCAAGAGTCTTTCTTGCTTCCCCAGTCACTAGAAATGGGTGGAAAGAAGCCTTCCCTTACTGACCTGCCAAATCTGTGGCTCCCAGTTCAAGACTAGATTGTGCAATGATTAATGAAACATGTTAAGTAGTCTCATTTGAGCTTTTAATGGTCTGTTATCTGCATTATGGCTGTAGCATACACTTCATCATGATTGATAGCCTGTTTGGGAGTAGGAAGCAGGGTAGAGGGCTGCTTTGAGGTGCGTACGCTGAACCGAGAGAAGTGAAAATGGCTTGATAGTGTCTGAAAGTGCTGTGTTAATCCTTTAGGAATCCTTTAGGATTCTCTGTGTTTCTATGAGGGCCAACATATGCACATGTACCTGAGCTACCTAACTGCACTGGCAAAGTAGTGTGTTGCGCTGATTATTCCTGCTGAGAAATGGCAAAAATACACAGTGGCAAAATGCTGCATTAACACAGTTGTAAATGTTCTGCTACTTAAACAAACTGAGATATCTTTGCCAGACACTGCAGTATGCCAGGCTCGTTCACCTTTCCTTTTCTGTGTGTTGCATCCTTTTCTGAGAACTGTAATACGCTACTATTCTTTCCTACATCAGCAGTAGGGTAAACACAGCTCCCTTCTGAATCAATCAATTTCCCGTGTCTTAAGTTTAGTGGGAGGATTGCTGACATGCAGATTTGGATGTTATTTAGCCCTTTGTTTTGCCAGCCATGATCCTGAAGGAATTATGTTGCAGGTGAGAGAACAACCTTCAGGAGTACCTAGCAAGCATCTACAATTTAAATTTAATGACCTTATTTAGTGAAGTACTTAATCATAGGCTGAAGTGTAAAAGCTCATGAGTAGTCTCATTGACTTTAGCAAGATTGAAAATGATGATGCACTGAGATACAACATTGAGTTAGGGCTGATAATATCTGAGCCTGTCCTGGCTAATAGATTCAGGGCCAAGTGTTGCTCTCCACTAGCACCCTCTATTATCCTCCTCATTGAACAATATCTGCCAAATGTGGTCTTTCCAGGTGCAGAGGACATGGGATGTACTAACTTCCTGTTAGGCCTTTGGTGCTGAAATTTAAGATCATTGAGTTTAGCATTGGGAAAATGATGGAGCAGTCAGCAAAATGTCACAGTTGACCATGATGAACTGCTGCTGCTCCCCGCTGGCACATGCTATGGTAGATGATGCATGCCCAAGGCTACAGAGCTCAATGACCCCTAGAGAAAAAAGCTCTTGCACACTTGTAAATTCTTAACATTAAGATAGTTTTGTAACTAAACTTCAGCAAGTTAAAACTGTTTGTAGCAAGTGAGAGAAGCTAACTGGAAGCTTCTGTAGAAAGTGAGTTTTAATCTGGCCTCTTTTGCTCCAGTTTCTGAGGTTTTACATGTCATAAACTGTTAGTATCATCATTTTGATTGATATTTTATGAATGGTGGGAACATGTCACTTCTGTGCCTGTCTGAACATGCACCTATCAATTTGCTTGTCACCAATCTGGCTGTTTTATCACATAGAAGATGTGAGTTTTGTCGTCCATTTCTTCATCTCACTGGGAATGTTCATGAATTATTCTGGTCATTTAATGCATCCTTGCTCTGCATTTTGTGGGTATCTGTTCTTGGTAGCAGCAAATCTGTGAATTTAATTGCTTTCTCTTTAGATTTAAACTTTTTCTCATTAAGTTGGTGAGCAATCATCTCGTGTTAATGAGGATACTAGGGCAGAAAAGTTGTTACTGGTTCTCTTTGAATTCTTTTATTTAATAAAATTAACTATCTAAATAATAATCCCTCCCCACTGTTTCCTAGATGCTGTTACTTCCTGTTAGGCACACGGGAGCTTCAGCCTGTTTGCTTTTTAATTAAAAGTAAGTTTTCAGCTGCGTTTTTCATCATCAGAATTTTCTGTCACCTTGAAATGGAAGGCTACAGCTTTGTCTTTTAAATTATTGAGTGCTGGCCAACTAGGGGAGTTCAGTTTAGAGCATACATTAATCTTCTTAACTACTCTCATCAACCTGACTGTCCAGTCTGATATAGTTTCAGCACTCCTGTTTGCTGTCCCTCCTTTGTTTGTCTGCCCTCCAATACATGTAAAACATGAATATAATCTCTCTCCATGCTTGCTAATTTACTGAATTCTATATTTGTGTTCTGACATGCTACAAAACATTTCCCAAGGTCGTGTCTGACAAGGATAAGTTGGTGTAGAGAGCTTTTCCTTTGTCATTTTCCTGCAGAACTTCGAGTTGAAAGCAGCTTTGCTGGTGGAGCGACTTTAGACCCTCTGGGAAAACATTATGTATCTATTTTTTTTCTTTCAAATTCACTGATTTGCAAAAGATCTAAAAAGTTCATCCTTTAAGCAAAGATGAATTAATTTGAAATCTTAACAACTTGTGGTGGTTTAATCCACCTTTTAGCTTCTAGGGGGCAGGTTCAATAAAGGTGACGGAAAACTGAATAGAGTTGCAGCAGGTGAACACTTTATTACAAGAGGTTTAAATTAGGGAAGTAGGGATAACCCACAGGAGACCCCAGAATTACACAGAGGAACACCCGACACGCAAGGGAAAAAAAAACACAAAAGAGAAAAAAGGACAAAGGGAACTGCGCTTTCAGCCAGATGACTAGCTGAAAAAGCAGTGGGGAAGGGTAGGAAAATCTGTCTCTATCCGTCCCTCTGATGGAGGGGACTCCCCAGCTTTTGAAGTTCTCTGAAAAACACAAAAAAGAGGTGAAAATGACTCCCTCCCACCACCTTCCTGAAGGGGTTACTTGCTTGCAAGCTGGAAATGGCTGAGAGAAATGGGTGGAACTCGCTCCGTGAGGCCTGCGACTGAGGAGGAGAGCAGCTGGGGTCTTCTCTTCGCAGCAGCAGCCGAAGAAGAACCTGGGGTGGGGCCGTGCCTCGACTTTTAAGCCTTCTCCTTCTCACATGGATCTCGTCGCCTTCTTCCTGGCTAAGCCATTTTTCCATCGGTCCAGCCGGCCGGGCCCCGCCTCAGTTCCGGTGTTTTCTCGTCGAGGGGATCACGAGCTTTCAGTCCCGCCCGCCATCTTTGTTTTCATGGCTGCAGCACCTCAGGGAACGCCCCGGTGCCACCGCCACCTCCATCACCAGCATGGTACCAGCGCTGGCCTCCCATCGCTGTCCAAAAGTGGCAGCCGTGCTCAGGTTCCTGGCCGATGCCGGCCCGGGGCTGCCACGCCAGTGCCAGGGACCTGGGCAATGACCGTGCGTCCTGTACGCCGCCTTGCCCACCCCAGGGCTTCCCCCGGGAACGGTGGAGGCAGGGGGAGGGTGAAGAAGCAGGACCGGGGCCATCGTGGCTGGGCCGGCCCGGAGCCGCGCCTGTGCCCTCGCAGCATCCCTCTGTCTGCGAGCTGACGGCTGCCAGGACCGCACCCACTGTGCCGGCCCGCCGCCGCCCCGGGGCCGTGCGTGCCGCTGGCCCGCGCTCCTCGGGAGGTGAGGAGCTGCACGGGGAGGGACGGTCCCGGGCCACACACTTCACAGGGAAGGGGGGACAGCAGGCAGGAACAGAGGCCGTCTCGGCTCTGGGGCCGAGGGACCACGCACTGCACAAGACAGCCCCGGGGCCATGTGTACCGACGGCTGGTGATCGGCCCCCGTGCTCCCGGGAGCGGCGGAGGTGGGGGGCGCATCCCGCTGCCGTCCTCGTGCCCCCGGGAGGGTGAGGAGCCGCCGCCGCCACGGCCTCGAGGGAAACGAGAAACCACTGCCGCCCAGCCCCCGCCCCGTCCCAATCTCAGCTTCCCTCCCTGAATTCCGAGAGAGAAGCTGGAGCAAGGGCCCCCCTCCCCCCACAGCCCACCACCCCGGTCCCAGGGAACAGCTGAGGGCAACCCTCCTTCCCGAAACGGCTTTGAGGAAAATTGAATTTTATAACCAGGTAAGTGGGTTGCTCTCTTACACCCCCTTTCAAAAGCCCTTTTCAAATGGCTACACAACTATTTAGACTCTTCTGTTGAAACAAGAAAAAAGGTTAGTGATTTATACACATTAATGTTGTCACAGTTTATTGGCAAACTTTGTTGCTCATGAAATAAATTGTTAAAAAATCCATAGTGGGATTGAAAAGGAGAAATTCCACCAACTAGAACAGAGGGATTTGAGTCCTGCTTCCCAGCTCTGCCACAGACATACATTAGCACTTTAAGATGTCTGCAATCCTGGGTCCTGTTTGTGGTTTCCTTTCTCCTTCCCATTTTGTCATGTCTAGTCATTACAAGTTGTGTGTTTATACAGCCCCTAGCACTGGATAAGCTCCCCCTATACAGATAAATTGTCCACATGAATAAATATTTTCTTCACTGAGCCCTTTTTACACTGGGAATTCACAGTTGCCTATGATTTATGTCATGTGCAGTCTCAGTGGAATAACTGTGCGAGATTTACTGTGAATACGTGAAGATGTAGCTGTCTGGTTTCATTGTGGTTTCTCAGATGCTCTTGTCTGCATACCTGAATGATAGTTGTTGGACACTTTAGAGGGCAAGTACCGGTTTTTGTGAATTTGAACATCTAGGGCCAAACATGATTCTAGTACTCTCTACTTTCAAATTTTTCCCCATGAAAACATCAAATTAGATGTATTCTCACAGCGATCAAGCAGCAGTTTATACATCCTGCTATGACATTTTGGTATAATTTCAAAAATAGTGGTTGAATTCCTTTTCACTTGGGAAAGTTGTTAGTTTTAATTTAGCTTGCTCTTCTAAGAAACTAAACTTTGGGTGTTATGGATTAGAATTTGTGAAGCCCAGTTTCCCAAATGGCAAAGCCTCTCCTACACAGCCGTGTGCTCCATGGAGCATGCCTTGGCCAGAGGATGGCTTGCCAGCAGTGCTGTTCTTGGTCTGACAGCTTTCCTCACCAACTTGCCCAGAATGGGAAAGTGGGAGGTTGGTAATCAGCAGCAAAGCCAACAGACGGTGTTTTTATGAATAAATGTATGAAAACCAGAAAACATGTGAAAAACACTTCATTTTTCTGTAGTGTAAATTTACCGAGCCAAATCCTAACCTGCCATAAGTTGGAATGGCTCCATTTGTTATAAAAGGAGTCCTACCTGCTTGCTGTATCTCAATATTCACTCCTTCAAGCCAATGTGTGTAAATGCAGGGGCTTCACTCCCGGTCACACAGTCTCACACCACTGAATCTACTTTTATCCAGAATCACAGCAGCTGCTATTGCTGACATCTAAGACCACCCTGTTAAGTTTATTTTATTCAGCTGCCCTTCAAAGCCAGAAGTGCTGGCAGATTTCAAGGACTTGATGGTACTGGTGTTTACTGGAGCACCCTTGACAGATACCATCCAAGGACACACATACCCATGCAGCAGAACACATCAAATTTTAATCCAGACCCAGAGACATGAGTTACGGTTTTATTGCTCAAGTAGGGTCTACAGGACAAATTGAAGTTGATAAATGGAAATAAATCTGAGAAGAGAGCAAATTCCTTGTGCAAAGGGACAGCTACCAGAGATTTTGTAGCGTCAAGTCTAGGCTGAACTTAATATTCAAAGCTGCCAGAACATGTCTATGAAGTGTCATATTCTACAGAACAGTCCATTAAAATGAAATATAAAAAAATCATTGAATGAAATTATGTACTGACCTAAGTCCTAAGTTATGAATCAAATTAGTTAGTCTTCAAAAAAGTGGTTGACGTATTCTGAAAATCAATAACCTTAACAACTTTTTCACAAGCCTCTGTGGTTATCAGCTCCCTAGCAAATTAACAATACCACACTCTATCTTCCCATAGTTACTGATTAGCCTGATTAAAGCAGGCCAATATATAGGAGGGTTGGATGTTTTCCTCTCTTTCCAGTCAAATACGATCCACTTACCACTCTTATTCAGGAATTTGTCTCAATCTGTCACCATGGAAATCATTTGATGTCACGAATGTGAGATTGTTGAATCAGTTAATATGTCAGGCAGGTAGACCACGACTAATTACAAAAGAGAAAAATTAAATTTAACACACACGCATTTATTGACAGTAAGTAATGATGGGAAAGGAAATTAAGCAGCAGCTCATGATTGTTAAGTGGTCCAGAAGAAATACATCGAACTTCTTATGAAAGCTGCTGTGTTTAAATCACTTTTGGATTATACTCTGGAAACATTTTAATATGTACAGACCTCCATTCTGCAATTCTTATATAGAATTAGTTCCCATTAGCAGTTCCATATGCTTGCTTCAATTTTTTTTTCCTCATTGGTACATGTTACAGTTACAGGCATATTTATAGTGTTGATTTCTCTCTTATTCACACTGACTTACTGGTAGAGTATATCCAGAAATGACTAGAATTATTAAAGGAAACTGCTTGTTACATTGTTCAGCGGTGTTGATCTACTTTCTGCTACACATGCATATGTGCATGTGTATAGTTGTGTGAACAAAAACTCACCAAAATTAATGAATATTAGGTCTTGGTTTTTACTGCACTTATACGCATATATTCACAAAGACTCTTCATTTAATGGCTATTCTTGTAACATATTTATTACCTGGTTTTTCTGGTTTTGAGAACAAAGAATACATATAGTGTTTCTCAAACAGTACAGTTGGAAAGAAATTATAATAAAAAATTATCTTTGTTTTGTCTAAATTTCTTTTTTTTTTTTTTCTGCCTTCTATCCAGCAGAGGGAATAATAAAATTTAACTGCAGATAGAATTTTGTATTAGTTGTCATTTAAAGGGATTCTGAAAAAGTTTTTTAGACCTAAAAATCAATTCACAGTACTTTGTTCTTTGATGCATCTGTAATGGGTTTTTTTACAAACAATTGTTTTTGTTGTTGTTATAGATGGCAATTAAAAGAAGGAAAAAAAAACCACAAAAGACTGATTTACTTTCTGCAACAAGAAGTAGACATCCGCTATGAAACATGGCAACACCCTTATCTTCTGAAGGGAGATAGTAAGGATTTGCATTAATAACCAACACAGTTCTTCCCCACTGGGCTTTCTTCCAGCCAAGATACTAGTCCAAATAAAAAGAAATAGCTTGAAGTCATTCCATCCTGGTTGACAGTGACTAGAGAATTAAGTCCAAATCCTTGCATTTTATCCACCAGTAGATTATTTCGTTCAATTCTGCAGCCAAATGGAGTCAAACCAAGCCCGGATGTTCTTTTCTCAGAACAGTTTGCTAAATGTGACTCTAAAAAAACATTTTCATGGAAGCAACAAAATTTCTCTCTGATGCAGCTCAGACACAGGTTTGGGTACTCTTCAATGCAGTCCATAAAAACTCTAGGTACATGCCTCTCAGTTCTCCTTTCTTTGGTTGGGTCTGACTCATAGCTTCTAATGTGGTCAGTGAGAGGCAGAGAATGTTTTGGACTCACTGACCTTAACTGAGCAACTCTGCAGTGTTGGTTCTCCCTTCTAATACTGCAGAAAATAAAACCTCAGGAGGAAAAGCTGTGTCTTAAATGTGGGAGTTTATCCCCTTGTTCATCTCGGGAGTCAAAAAATCCTGTATTCTACACACATTTTTTCTTTTTCTTATGTAGCAAGGTTTTCCTTACTTACTTTACTGTTTTTGTAAAACAAAAATGTGACCATCTTTTTTCTCTCTCAGAGTCCTCTAGCAGACTGCTAAGGTTTACTAAGAGCTCACTGAAGTTACTGTCAGCTTGACATTAAGAAGAACTCTTGTGTGTAAACCACTCAGACCATGGAGGGGACACTACCTTTCTGTCCTGGAAGCTGTCTTTTTCCCAGTAATACATTTCCATAACATTACAATCATCTTGGTTGGAGGAAAAAATTATGCAAGGAGATAACTTGCAAGGTACTTCACTTTTTCCTAATGCTCTTGCCAGTGAGTCACTGCTGTTTTGATCATTTTGTTTTTTGAACTACAGACTCAATAGATTGCAAGAAGCAAACGAAGGGAAGTGTTTTTCTCTCTTGCAGCAATTTAAAAAAATATTTTCATGTTTCAGCTACACAAAGATGATTTAATTAAACACTTTAATCTTGTCCAAAAATAATTTATGTAGGGGTTCAGTGAGAGAAGTCCAACATTGTCTCGTCATAGAGCATTTACTTACCTGCTTGATAATTACTCCCTCAGATCTGTCCTTGCATTAGTTACAAAATTAGCTTAGAGGACTTGGAGGAAAAGAGGAGAGGAAAAGTCTTTCAAATTAGTTAATTTATGATTGCGCTTGAGTCAGCCCTTGTTCAGTCTTTCTGAGGGATGAACCTTCCCATCTGTCGTGAAATGAAGTAACTTTTCAGTTTCTAGAGCTGCTCAGAATCTGATAATGATATATAGAAGGTATTTTCTCCACCTCTAAAACAGATAATAATCTCTTTTTAATGCCTTTGTGTCTTAAGTCACATTGTCACATAAATCTTTCTTTCCTTCAATGCAAAACATACTCGCACATTTCTGTCCTTGCAGCATTGATCTTATAAGCCTAAATGGGAATTTGTTTATTTTGCTTTCATGGAAAGACAGGAGCTGAGTTTCTCTTCATGTGTTGATAACAAATGGAAGGATGTCCCAGAATTCGATCTGTGCCTTGAAGTTTGTTTCCTCATGCAATTAATGAGCTGAGCCTAAGTGACAGAATAAGAGTTTTAAATGTAGTCAGAAGGTCACGTCTTATTCTAGAGGAATAAAACTGACATCTCATATTTTGTAGAGGGGGTCCTGTGTTCTTTTAGTCTTTTTTGTTGTTTTGAGTATGTAAGTACCATTGAAAATGTTCCCTACATTTTTTATGCCAGTTTACAATGCACAATTGGCAGTCTATATCTTACAGCATTGAACACAGAGAGAAAATCATACAAATTAGAAATGGTCTTATGAAGGAGTTCATTTCTGAAAACCCCTAGGGCATGATAGGGAACAAGTGTAGGACCAAGCTGAAAGTAGTGTTAATGAAGTGGGTAGTTAAGAAATTCTCCAGGGGGATGCTTATGTCATTGTAATGGAAGGAGGCTGAAACTAGATGGATTAAAATAAGAGTTAATTAGGATACTTTTGAAAAAAAAGATCTATGCACAGATGATTTTGCAGGACTTACTCAGAGCCACCTACATTGTCTTTCCCTAGTGGAGAGTAAATCCTAGGCAGGTCTGTCTAGGACTACACATTTGGATTTTATAAGTGAGTACAATGTTTGTTCACCTCCAGGAAAGAATGATGGAGAAAGAAGATCAGTTTCACCTTTTAAAAGGGCAGAGGTGGAAGCTAAAGTGAGACACTGAAGGGGCACTTTCACAGATTTGCCAGGTTATTGAATCCGTCCTCAGTACTAACAAAGGATTTACTTTTTCTAGAGATTAGAACAGATTAACTATAAATGTCCCATTTACTGGATGCTTTTGGAGCCATAAACTGATGTCCTGACAATTCTGCTTGGAGTGATTTAAGAAATTACTGCCATCATCTCTTCAGTACTTTTCCATGAACTGTATTAATAGATTTTATGGGGACTCATTGTCCCTCTCACTCTCCATACAGCCATTATAGAGGGTCAGTGAAGAGAGCTGCAGCTAACCCAGACGGCTGTACACAGAGATGAACTAGGTAGGCAGTAACTTCTGACATAGGGTGGTAATTTCTCAAATTAGTGTGCTTGCTTCTGCAGCATTTATGTGACTGAGGTCCGAATTAATTCTCACAGTATTAAATTAAATGGAATCAAAGATTTCATCACTACATTTAACTGGGTCTCACTGATCTTCCCAATACACAGCCAAAATTGTCATCTACATTACCCTTACTGCCTTTCTAATCTGCAAATGTATGTTAATTTGTTTCTATTTTTCAGTACTTGAAAGGCAATCCATTTTTAATTTGCTAAAGTATTAAATGTATTTTCTGTTGTAATTTGTATTTATTACTGTGCTTAATGGATCTGCAGCATGACTGACAAAAAAAGCAATATCAGTTTCCACTACATAGAACTAAAAGCCGATAAAGGATCTAGTCTGTCGTGATTGTAGGTGGATGAGGGACTTCTTCAAGGAAGACAGAAAGGGAAGTCCTTTGTTTTGTATTTTTTGTATTTTTTTTTTTTAGTGCAGAGGAGGTTTCATGCATTTGTTCCCTTTTTAAGAGCAAGTAAATTGTGTCATCTAACATCTGTGGTTATGAGGGAGTGAGTTCACCAAGTCCATTTTACAGATTTCAATTTTTATCTTGCTTTCCATTTGGTCCTTAAACAGGTGAAGAGGAAAATAAGTAAAGAGAAATTTAATCATATTTGACTTGCTGTTCTTACCCTTTTGATTACAGAATTCACTGAAATACAAGGTAGATTCAAAATTCATAAAAGGATTTTATTATTGCATAGAAGAAATATTGCTTACACTCCATGCATTAGTAGAGATTAAGGGGATTAATGGATATGATAACTTCCTGCCCTTTTTGCATGCTTTCCTGCAGTGGTTGCACAGCTGGCTTCCTGCTTCTTGATGTCCCCAGAATTCTTAGTACTTCCATGTATCTCTCTCATTTTATTGTGGAAATATGGTTTATCATGACTAGACATTTTCAGTATTTGAGCTGATTATTCTGATTCTTTAGTATTTTTTTAATGAAAGCTTGTATGCTAAACTTCACTACAAAAATCACTTTAAAAAGCTGTTAAATTAAGATCAGATTAAGAAAGGGGCACTGTTGTTTAAATCTAAGTGGAGTTCATACACATTATTAATAAATTCACAGAAGTTTTCCCAAGCTGCTGATAGTCACCTTGTTTTTAACCACAGCACACAAGCATTTTAAGTTCTGCTGCAGTGCCTCCCTATAGATGCTATTGTTTTGGTGAAGCCAGACAAACACTAGCTATTTTCAGCCTAAAGCCATTTTACACATAACCTTTTAGAAGGTCCAAACAAGTTGACCTCATTACAGGGAAAGAATTTGTGGGGTGCTAGTGTGACACTTACGTACTAATGTAGGGAAAGGAGCAAGGGCCAGAAAAGGGGAGGAGGGCCTCTGAGAAGTTTGAGTAATGCTTTGTCACAGATGCAGATGACATACGAGGCAGTGTGCAGTCAGACCAATGCAAAGGTCTTGAGCTTCCAGGAAGAGAACCAAAAAGACTTTTCTAAACATTAGTACTGGTAGTTCTCTGCACTCTTTGCTTTTTTCCATATAATGTCAAAGTTATCCAGTGAGCGAACTCCCAGTAATGAACTCTGTCTCTCTCCCTTTCTGTTTCACTAAATGCCACTTGGAACAAGCACCTTTTCATTTGACAATAAAATCAATGAATGAAATATTAGAGGCTTGAATGATATGATGTGTAGAATACATTATGGGAGTTGTTGTGTTTCAGTGGACAGCAAGTCTTGCCCTTCTCGTTATCATCAACAGATCTACTTAATGAAACTAGCACCTTCTGCAAATCTCTCACCTCTTTGCTTTTGGAATTCAAGTCTTTTGTAACACTTTAAAGACTTTCCATCCACGAGCTATGTGATAAAATTCTGTGTACTATTGGGCTCACATTTTTCATCTGTTTGTCTTAATTAAAGCCAGACCTGCACTAACTAAATAATTACAGGGAGAAGGAGCTTAAGCTAATTTTCATAACACTTTTTTTTACCCTTTTACTCAGTTGAGACAGGCTTCTTCCTCTCTGCTCAGAGGTTCTTCAGAACAGCAGAAATTGCTCAGTACTAAGCCAATAAATAGGGAAAAAGGGAAATACTGGTGCTGAGGTGGACTTGTGTTAAATATTCTAAAACCTCTGGCACTGTCCACAAAGCTGATCTGCAAAAGACTGAAGACTAGGGGCTTTTATTGCTTTTTCCAAGCGTTACTGCATTCATCAGGAATATTAACTGCTTCATTGTCATGCTAGCAAAATTTGTCATACATGTAGTAAACAACTGTAAACTAAGAAATTCAACTAATTCTTGCTAGAAATCCACAAGACATACTGTACTATTTAATCATGAAGCTCAGGGTACTGAGCTTAACTTGAGCTCAAGGTGGCTTCGTTATTTTATCTTTGTGCCAGTCTTGACTATAGTATTGGACAGGGTTATTACATGCTGACAAAACTGAGTCAATGCTATATATGATTTCAAGTTGAGTTTACGAGTAGACAGTTTTTCAGCAAGAGAACATCTCATCCACTTTACCCTGTAAATCCAGATGTCTCCAGGGTACAGGTTAAAAGACAATAGAAGGACATAGAGAAAAAATGATTGTGGTGGAATTTAAGAGCAATTCTCTGCACATTTATTAAGTATTTGTGGTGCTCTGACAAAACAACTTGCAACACTGACAGGATAAAATTTTCCATTTTGTTCTCCCGGTTGTTCTTTTCCTCTTATATGCACATCCACTGTTTAGCCTGACTGCAGAATCATGCCCTACTTGGAGAGACTGCAGCTCAACAAAGAGGTGAACCATCTGTGATTCTGAGGAACAGATCCCAAGACTTTGAGCTTGTCACTAAAGCATGAGGCTTGTGGAACCACCACTGTTTTGTAGTATCAGGCAAAAGTATCTCTTATTCTGTAAGATCAAGATGCAAAACAGTAGGTTGTTGTTTGGTATCAGAGCTCTATCATATTTCCTGATACACGTTTTATTGTGCTTAATCATTAGGTGTGAACAAATGTTTGCTGTGTCATCTTACCATCTGATACCCCTGATGCATAAATAATTCTTAGTGGTAGTGTTTGTGAGCTCTAGCCTGTTTTGAAGCTCATAATTAAGAGGATGAAGTGAGCTGTTTACACAAGCCAATTGTCAGTATAGTAAGTACCACTAATAGCATTGGCAAGAAGTGCTAGGTAGGTAGCAGAATCTTGCTGCAATCTGTGTCTGCTGAAGAGACAACTCCTGAATTTTCATACAGAAAAAATTTGCAGAGGCTGGTAAAGCCACATAGCCAAAGGGAAATGCAGAGCTTGTTTATTTTTTTTAACAGAACTGAACCCAACAAAGGGGAAAAATAATGTCAACATAGATGGATTTCAACACCACATACAATAATTTGGCAACCTTTTTCACATTAAATGGGTGACTACAGCCCTTTTCTACTAAATGTGGCCATGTTTTTTCTGATTTGATTTGTTTGTTGGTTTGTTTTTTTAAAATTGTCACTAGTAAACCAGTCCTTTTCGTTCATCTTGGTTTTTTTTCCTGCCACTGCTGCCCAGAATGTAGATTCTGGGATTTCTCTGTCAGAGAAAGTACTTATGATACATACCTGCTGATTTCTTGCTTACAAACATTCCTGGTGTGTCCATAAGTTTAGAAGACTTATTCCTTTTAAATAAAAAGAAAGAGGGATTAATAACTTGCTGTTTATGTATGATAACTACCCAAAAGGATGAACAGTCTTTGAAATAATAGAAAGCTCTTACCCTCTGTCTCTAATTCATTGTTAGTAAACAAGTTTACTGTTCTAACAACCTCAGACAACAATCACCGAAATCTGATGAAGTGTATGAGCCAGACAGCTTCTAACCTTTTTACCTGGTCTGAATCTGAGTTAAGATTGTTCAGATAACAGAGGCAGCTTAAGGTTTACGTTGCTGCAGCTGAAATAGGCAGCTGCCTGAATGCCAAGAGGAAAGTGATGATACATGCCTGGAATCCCAGGGGATGTACCCAAAGTAAATCTGTGGCAGGACAGAAAATAGCATTCAGAGATATGGCAAGTCAAAACTCAGCCATCGGTGGACCTGGTTAACTGACAGCTGCTCGGAAGACTAGCTGAGTGAGAATTTCTAAATGATTACTGCCAGTGCCAATTTAGGCACTAGACTATCATTGAGGACACTGTCTCTCAATATCTAAAATCAGTGTTCTTGGATCACCACTCACCTCCTTGGTGACCTTGCAAAGTCACTCCATGTGCCTCAGTTTCTCCTGCTGTAAGGAGGTCTCTCCTTAATTAGTGCAACTTCTGAAAGGCATTGCTTAAGAGATTTATTGATTACACATTACACCCTGCTGCTCGGCTCCCCATTACTGAGACACGTTTCACAGATGGGTTTGTGCCATCAAAAACATACATATCGGGAACTTAACCTCTTCAGAAAATTGATGCACTTAAGACAGGCAGAGTCATGGAGCATGGATAGTTACTTTCATGCCCTTCACACGCTTCTTCAAGACAATTCTGTTGCATTATCTTTGGCAGCAAAAAGGAAAGCATTTTTTGTTCAGTGGTCACTTGCTCCTTCATAGTCCAAATCCAAGCAGTGGTTTTAATAGCTTGTAGGTTCCTGAAGCTCTCTGCCCTTTCTCTCTGACCAATGCCTGAATATTAGAAGTTGTGGATTTGAATTGACTTTTTTCAAAAGGATGTTTTGGTGCTTTCAGAGAAAGAAGTTTTTGATTTTATGAGAGCATGGGGTTTTATACTGAATGAATTAAAAATTAGAAAGGACACCATGGTAAGGGAAAAGCACTGTTGTTGTACACAATCTTCACATTGCCATTGGTGTCAACAAAAAAGTGAGATGTGTAGTCAGAGTAGCGAGTACATCTCACTGACCTCCTCCTGCAGCTCGTTTAGGAGAGAATATTTATCAGCTAGAACGGGCTCATATCAAGTCTCCTACTGCTGTTAATTAGATGTCAGTTCTACTGCTGGGACAATTTGTACTATAAACAGTGACATAAAAACTGAGGTGAGGAAGGGCTGACTCAGCAGCGTGTGAAGCTAGTATGGGCCTCTCTTCTGGTCTTGCTCACAACTGAACAACCGTTTCAGTGGTCAGGCTCATTCTCCCCCAGACTCCATGCTAGAGCACATTTCATGGCAATGTGTTGGGCATATCACAGAATCGTAGAATGGGTCAGGTTGGGAGAGATCACAGTGGGTCATCTGGTCCAACCTCCCTGCTCGAGTGGGGCCATACTAGAGCACATGGCACAGGATTGCACAGTCCCTAAAATACCTCCAGTGAGGGAAACTCCACAACCTGTCTGAGCAACCTATTCCAGTGCACAGTCACCCACACAGTAAAGCAGTTCTTCCTCATCTTCAGATGGAATTTCCTGTATATCAGCCTGTTGTTTATTGTCTTATTGCTTAACACCACTGAGAAGAGCCTGGCTCGATCCTCTTGACACCCTCCCTTCAGATACTTATGCAAAGTGATTTAATCCCCTCTCAGTCATCTCTTCCTGAGCCTGAACAGGCCCAGCTCTCTCAGTCTGTCCTCATAGGCTGCCAGGTAGAAAACAAATAAAAACCTCTGTGTGTATCCAAACCATAATATCTTCAAATTCTTCTTTAATTCTAGCAACACAGGAATCCTGCTATAATAGGCACACAAAGCCTTGCCACCGTTACAGAAAACCTCAAAAGGTTTTGTTCCAAAGGGGAAGTTTTTTCCTACGGTTACTCTTGTGCTCAGCTGCTGAGAGTCCATTTTCCTGAACTTCTGCAGATGAAAGTGGTGCAAATATTAATGATAGATTTACTAGCTTTGCTGTGGTTTGCTGGACTCCTCAGTGTTCTCTCGATTTTTCTAACAAGCTCCTTGGAGGACACTAGAAGATGCACGGAAACCAAATACATTTTCTTCTCTTGATTGATTTAATTCTTTCATCTTTCCTTATGAAGATGAGTCAGATCTAGGTCTTTACCCCAGCATTTCTCAATCAAGTTCTGTATGCTTCATCCTCTTGATCACCTTTTATGTATGCCTTTTGAGTCCTCCCTCCCACTACCATACAAAAGACTTGTCACATTTCTCTCTTTACAGACTTTTCCTGAGTTACTCTTCTCTAGTCCAAGTAGCTCGAATTTCTTTTGCCCTTGTCATATCACCACCTCTGAATACATCTGGAAGTCAGCTGATACCATTGCTTTACATTGTAGTTTCAGCATTGCCAGAGTCCTTACTCCTTTCACTGATTCCTTTTCCTTCACTGAGCCAACATGGCTCATCTTGACCATCCCTACTTGATATATTGTATCTACCTCTGCTTTATTTATCTACCATCCTTTCTTATCATGTATTCACTGCTGGTATCCTTTCTTCTTCTCCTGGCACCAATGTACTATCCAACATGATGCTTCTTTTGGAGCCATCCTCTCCTTTTCTCAGACAATGCTTCAGTACCTTCAGTGAGCTACACTTTGGCCTCTTTCTTATCCAAGCTGCTCCTTAATAACTGTCCATGCAGTATTTAGTCCACTAAGAAGGAATAATGGTTGTTGGGAAACAGCAACATACTTAAGGCAAATGAAATATCAAATAAAAAAGTGTAAGTCGTGTGGGAGGCATTTTTCTCCAAAACTTTATATCTCCACATGTAAAAGAGAAGTCTTTCCCAGCAGAGACTGTCTTTTTCTATACTTTCTATTTATATTTACAAACACATATCTCTATGTACTTCTGCATTTCTATATGTATGTGCGTATGAATGCATGTATACAAATACAACGCATGTATCTGGTCCATGTATGCACACCTGTGAAATAAATGCACAGCAGTGGTTAAAATACTAAGTTCTGTTGAATACAATGTATCTTACACTGTACAGTTATGTAAGAAGATGTCTAATGTGTTTCTGAGGCCTGGCACACTTATGTTACAGTGCACGCACAAGATTTCATGTGTGCATTTTACATTGGATTCATGGTAAAATTTCTAAAAAAATTATATGAGAAAGTGCTGAGGAGTTTGCGCTTGAAATTTATTTTCAGAGGCAAGTCAGAGTATTTCTTCCATGAGAAGACAGAATCTTTTAGGAGTGAGAGAGGAGTTGGCAGTAGAAGAGAGGGATAAGCTTGGAAGCAGGAAGAAACATAAATATATATAGACAGTGCAAGATTTGCAAAGAGCAGCAATAGTGAGGATGAAGAGCTTGAATTTGACAGTGATCTGAAGAGCTGGATGAGAGATATGGCCAGACAAGTGAAAGACTTTAGATGACGTGTTTCCTACGAACTGAGATATGATAAGGGACAGGAAAGCCATCAAGGAAGGGTCATTGACTGAAGCAAGACTTAAGATGAAGTCCAACACATTCAGCTGGTATGAATCAGCTTAAGCACACTAATGTCACGGAATACATGCAGATTTATACCAGCTAAGGATGTGGCTTCATACATTTCAGAAAGGAAGAGTGTCTTACACAGGTGTTTAAAGGCTAAAGAAAAAGAAATTTGAAGGAGCAGAAAAGAGGGAAAGGTCATTAATCAAAGATTTTAACTCTGACCAGAGTTCAAGAAGCATTTGGAAATACTCCCAGGCACATGGTGTGAGTATTGGGAATGGTCCTGTGCGGGGCTAATTTGAACTCAACGATCCTTGTGGGTCCCTGCCAACTCAGTATATTCTGTGATTCTATGAAAATAAACCTGCTTTATAGCACCAGTATAGGTTCAACTAGTCCTAACTGTTTTCATCAGACTTGGTACTGGCCAATTTAGAATTTTTCCAGTATTCAGAATATGTACCTTTTCCTTTCTTCCCTCCTGTCATCTTTTTATTTTCTATTTCTGTGTCCCATTTTGGGAGCAGAACACTGCAGTTCTGAATCCTGCCAAGTTTGAATGTGAAATTCTTGTTGAGTCTTTCTTCTCTCTTTCAGCTTACGTTGAAGACACGCATTGCTCTGGCAGTACTTGGCTGCAGCCCCAACATTTGTGTCTGTATTAAATTCCTAATGGTCTAAACTGTGGCTGTTAAAATAGTTAAAAATAGCAAAACAGAGTTCTTCTCTTGTCTCTTTTAATAACCTTCATGGTGTAGAAATTGCTTGTTTAATATATTTTTGACAGTATATAATGACTTTTCACTTGCTTTTCACTTTGAGGGCCTCTACCAAATGCAACTAAACCTTGCAAATCCAACGAGCAGGAGAACTGTGTTGAAACATCTCTCCAATGATACTAGCTCACCCTTTGGCCATGGGTGATCAGAAGATGGCAGCCCCAGCCCTTCCTACTCCTTTAATATGCCATTTTGTTTTCCCCTTTTTGGAAACAGTCTGATGTCCCAAAAAAGTGCAGCTCACACAAAGTGCTTGCAGTGGATCCGTTGCTCTTACTGTGACTGCAATGGAGTCATGTAAAATGTTGAAAGTAGTTGCAATAACTATGATTTTTTGCTACTCTTTTTATTGTTTCTATTAGCAAAGTACATCAAGGCAAGAGCTGAGATTAAGGTTCTTTTTACCCTTGACTGTAGAGAAGACAAAATTCTCTAAAACGGGGAAAAACCCATGAGAAAATAGGAAAACATAATTCACAGGAACCAAGACTGGCACCAAATGTAACTAGCAGATACCAGACTCTACAGAAATAAAACCTGATACTTCTTCAGATGTGTCATGTGTCACTGGAAGTCAGAGAACCACTATTAAGAAGTACCACCATACAGCTGCACTGTTGTGCTCCATGTTGCACAGCTGCTACTCTCTGTGTTGGATGAGCTTCAGCCTGGCCATGTGTTGCTGCTCTTATGCTTTCAGTAGAAACTAGCAGACATTTATTGACTCAGAGGACTTACATTTGCAATATGTGAGACGGGTAAAATGGAATAGGGCTAAAATTTTATTAAGGGAGAATCAAGCAAGAGGCTGCTCTGTGACCTGTTCAATGTCACCCAAGAAATCAGTATCACAGCTGGGAGCTGGAGTCCCCTTCAAAGCCTGAATTACAGTATAATGCTTTCCCCTCCATTAGCCACCAAAGATCTGTGAGGTAAAAACAGAATAAAAGGCATTGATTTGTCAGGTTCAGAAGTATCTGTTTTTCCATGGAAACCTCCTTCCAGCCACAGCCAAGCTTTTACAAGGAGAGAAGCACTTCTCATTGTACAAGAGCTGTCAGGGAGCTGTTTTGTGCAAAATGCCATAGCTGCAGCTGCCTTCTGGAGAAATCTGATCCCACAGCCAGGCAGCATACAGCCCCATTCCCAGTAATCCAGCTGGTAATTCTTCCTGCTCAATAATTTTTCACTGTGGTCATGCCAGAATCATAGCCTTGTTTTCTGTTGTCTGGCTGTTAGGGGTGATGTATGAAGAAATAAGAAAGACAGCTTAATTTTCATAAGCTAACTTGTGCCTGGAGTAACAGAAAGTGAAAGGAGTGCTCTTAATCATGACTGCAGGGCAAGAACAGAAAATGATAGAGCTTTTGCTGTTAGTTATGGTATTTTATTACAATAACTCGTAGGAAGAAGAAACCAGCAGCTCAGAATGCTGAACAGTTCACATTCATTATGGTAGCCACTGCCTTTCCATCTGCTGGAAGAATAACTCACATAACTTTTATTCCTGCCTTTTCCAGAAGGCTGTGGTGGGAAGGAACTCTAGTGTTTCTCTCCAGAAAATCTGACTTCATATTGTGGTATGATTAGAGGTGAAAAGAACCTAGTGATGGTTTCCACAGAGCTGCAGGCACCTCGTGGGGAAGGTGTGAAGAGTGGCAGAGGGACAGGTTAAGGCTGATGGATGATAAGAGAGCTGTTGGCAAGGGGAGTGTTCACTGTGACTGCTCAGCACCGTGCATTGCTTTGGCCGATGACTTGTTCCTGTGACTTCATAATGCATTTGAAAAAGTGAATAACTGAATAAGTAACTGATACTGATCGGATACACTGGATAGGTGTTCTCACAATGATTCATTAATATCAAACCAAAATTGATTAAAGCTTTGAGTGAAGCATTTTTAGTTGGTCACAACTGAAAGGACAAAATTTTTGATTTTATTTTTTTTAATTTTTAGATACTTAGAATAGTGTGTTCTATGTTGTATATGTTATGCATCTGTATTACATGTCACTTTGGTTTATATTATTTAAAGTAATGAGGGCTGTAAGCTTTTAGATGCTATTTTGGTATCTTCAGGTCGAGTGTTTGGGGAATTTCTTCCAGAAAATACTTCTGATTTTCTTTTTTCTATACTGATCCAGAATGAAAACATTTTTTGGATACATTAATATTTACTATGCAGCTGAAGTTCTGGTTTCCCAATTACTTCTGGCTTCAGTCAAGATCATAGAGACATTGTAAAGAGAAATATATAGTCTTCTTTGTCAGAGACAGTAACACTATTCCAGCCTAGAGAAAACAGAAATATAACTAGAGAAGATGCAAAGCATATCTCCATAATTTTCTCCAAGGTGGCTTGGGAGACAAGCCATCACATCTGCCTTGTAGGCTTTTATGCACCAGTAAGAGTTACAGCAGCCTGACAGGTTGCCTAATGCTGTACCCTAGGACAGTACATGTGCATTCCTTGGCCGTTGCAAGAGCAAACTAAAGCATGTTAACTAACACATTTTACTTTGTATTTGTGACAAGCTAAAAGGACATGTACAGGCAGTTATTCCAGCTCAGTTGATACACAGTAAGTCACATTATCCAATCCATGTATCTAAGCCCTAAAGTTTACATGATGTTAATTTCTGCCTTCATCTGCCTCCCATATCAAACCTGAAGGAATACTGGTGAAAGCAGGATTTTTTTCTGGTAAATAAAGAGAAAAAGGGGAAGGAAATTACACAGCTACAAGAAATATACATGCAAACATAATTTCCTGAGCCTTTTCAGTTTATCTTGGCATGAAAAATAATAACTGAGAAATAAGTTATTAGAACTGAGATTTTGCACTGGTAGGTGGGAAAGGAAAACCATTAACAAGCAGCAAGGTTTGTTCATTTTTTATTATTCATCAGTTTAAAGGCTGAACTCTATGGCATGATGGGAAATTCATGGGGCTAAAATAATAAAAGCAGATTGATGCTCCATGGTAAGGAAGTTCAGTATCTGCTTCTTGCAAATGGAATTCTAACATTTCTTTTGATGTTAGCAGTATTGAAGGATCTGTGGACTGCTGAGTTGTGAAATGTTGCTGTTAGATTATGGGCAGGGGCACTCTCTTCCTACCAGCTGTGCCAATCCATTCCAGCCCAGCTGCACCTGTATTTTTTATTGAGGGTTGTTTTTTTTCTCATCTTTTATTGGCCATGGTAGTTTCTTATTTTGATTTATTCTTCCTGTAAGGAAGCAGTTATAAAGAACAGGCAGACTTCCAGTGTGGAGTCAACAAGTGTTGGTTTAAATTGTGTCCTTCATCATCTTTTTGCCTAAGACTTCTTTCAGCCAGTTGAGATCCCTTTCATATTGCCTCACAATATACAGCTTATGATGTCTCGTGCTCTCAGATGTGTTCCATGTGTCCCACAGGTTGAGAGACGCTGTAGTTTATTTGCATGAACAAAGCATCAGTTGCTTAGGAAATGTTTTCCTCTAACTTGTAATTTTCTTCATTTGCTTGTGCATTGCACTTTGTTAATGTTACCAGTTTTCAGTAACACCAATGGGAAGATAAATGTGTGGTGGTCTTTTTGCTCTCCCCCACATTCTCCACCTTCTCAAAAATGAGTTACGAAGTATAATGTGAAGAATTAAATAAGTGTATAGTGTATAATATTTAATATATAATGGCAAAGGAGAGACATCATTAGAAAATTAGGGCTGTTAGGCATGCCACATTGTCATTAGGATAGAGTAGGATGATCCTGAAGTGGTATGGAGCAGACTTGGTAACCTCTCAAGGTTATTTTTAGATTTATTTCCAAGTATTTGTTATATGCATTGGCCAATCACTGGTGCTCACACTCTGAAACAGCATTTCAGACACAATTGAGGGTTACTGACATTCCCCTGAATTATAGATATCACAGGAGAGGATCACAATCACTTTTCAAACCAATTATAATATTGAATTAATCACTTCTGTCTTTATGTCTTGCTTCTCAGCCTAATCTTGTCTTGGGCCATACTGAAATTTTAGTAATACAGCTGTGCTCCTATGTAAACAATAATGATCATTTAATGCTTTCAGTGCCCTGCTATGACCATACACCAAATTTTACCAGCATAGCTGGAATTTGAAAATGGGCCTTCAAAGCACGATGCTTAATTGCATTCTCAAAGGGTTGCAAAATAATTTCCAATACCAGTCTCAGTGCCCTCACTGAGCGTGTCCCTCTGTCAAAACGCCATTCCCTTTCTCTGACTAGATGCAAATCCCGTTCTCCTCTTCCTTCCATCCTCTGTCACCAAAGCATCATTTCAGTCACTTCTCTTATTTATACTTTATACAGCACATTTCAGGATAGATAATTAAGTCCTTATCTATACAAACATTCACTTTTCAGTTGATTTTTAAGCAGTGCAAACCTTCTAGACACATTTGATTTAAAACACATTTTACTCTAACTGAAGCCAGCTGCTAATCAATGTAAGATAAACTAAAATAAAACTTAAATCATCATTTCTATGCAGCATTCTACATAGGCTTACCTAAATGACTGTTAAATTACTTTCCCAAATTAAAACAGTGTAACTTGCTTATGTAGGTGAACTCACAGAATCATTTTTTTATGAGCAAAAAGGATTTCTTTTGTGGTGGAGAAAAAAAATCCCTGAAACTAGTAGGAGAGAGCATGGGAAGGGAGTGATTTGTTATACTGAGCCTTGTTTTTCAATGGTATTATCTGTATCAGAGTATGAACAGATCTTCATATTAGATGATCATTTTGCCAACACTTCTCACTAGGAGGATTCTCCGTCATTGTATTCCAAAATCAAAGAGCGTTCAGATTTGTCTGGGTGATACATTTCTCTTCTCATGACAAAGGTTCCCACAGTGTTTAATTACTCAGACTAGCCAGGGGAGAAGGAAGAAATGAGCTATGCTGAATTTTCTGTGCCAGGTTTGTTCTCGGTTACATAAGCAGGCTTCTTCCAAATGCATGAAAGGAAGGCAACACCTGAACTTCTATCTTCTCTTTCCACCGGTTGTCCCTCTCCAGATTTCTTGTTTGTTTTCCTGTCTTCTGACTCATGATCTTTTTGCCATTTACTCATTTCCAGGACAGCAAGTTCTTGGCTTAGTAGAGAACCAGAGTGATTGGTATTTGGGCAACCTTTGGAAGAATCATCGTCCCTGGCCAGCACTTGGGAGGGGCTACAACACAGGTAGGACCTGAGGGTTTTCTTTGAATTAACATTTGCATTGAGCATGCAATCAGTTTCCTGCTATACAGAGTATGAGATGTGGTAATTTTTACCTCTCTCCCTAAGCTATGGCTGAATTTGTCTTTTAAAACTGTAAAAATTGTGCAGTATTATGCATTTAGGAGTTTCCAGTCTTCTCTAAATGGTGTTAGAAAAGATTATGTGACATCCTTCAGGGAAGAACAGAGCTTTCCAGCAGTCTGACAGGTCCTCGTCACACCTCCTATGAGATTTCTCTCCATGATGACACATTTGTAGGCCCAGCAAGAGGGAATGAATAGGAATCGAGGCTCATTTTCTGTAGGGAGGTAAATGATATCACAAAATGTCAGCCCGATAAAGATATAACTCTTGCAGGACAGCAACAGGGTCATAATTGTCCTAATAAAATGCAAGCTACTGGCCATCAATTTCTGCTGCCATGAGAAAGGAATAAAGGCACTAGATCAGAGAATTTATTAGGCTACGAGAGACAGGTCTTCCCACTGATTTGTGTTTGGTATGTGAGAAAACATATCAGGTGCATAAAGAACACACACGTACATCTAAATCATTTCCATAGTAGGCTTTACATGCTGATGCAGTGGCTTAGGTTTCCTCGCTTTGTAATAAAAGGACAGAACAGATGGTGAAGCCTCCATTTGGAACAGATGAGTCCATTTAAATATCCCTGCACTATCAGGAAATTATTCACCATAATAGTGGTTTTGCTTTACAGAAATATATTGGATTGAATTAAACAGACTAACTAGAAAAAAGTTTGAACTAGTTGTGGTTGGGTCATCTGTATTTCTATATTCCTTTGTATATTTGTGGGAATCCCACTAATTTTTGCAAATTTGTATTTTAGCCTTTGCAAAGCATCTCTGTTCTGTGAAAATTTTCAAAAGAATAGCCTAACAGAACAGAGATAAATATGGATACAAGATTTTGGCAAAACGGATTTGTTTCCTGGTTCTCCACTTACCAGAATTGCAAATAGAAAAGCTAGGTCTGCCCACCCCTGTTCCCCAGCCCCTCAAAAGCATGAGACAGAGATAAGTTTCATGGATTTGTCCTGAACCATGAAAGCTTATGTTATACACAACTAAACTTGATGACACCAATTCTCTTCAATGTTACACCATAAAATAGTATCTTTTATTCTGCTGAGAGATGATCGCCTTTTATAGTTACCTTCTTTCTTCTGCATTTTTTCTTTTTCCTTTCTACCATTTTAATGGTGGGTAATATCTAAAAAGCAATTATGTTTAAAAAAATACTGGAAGGTTTTAATTTATATTGTCTTAATTTACTATTCCAAACAGTTTAGAGGGATACCAAATGTTAGTATATCACATAAATCTTCCACTGATATCAAAAATAATTGAATGTCTGCAGACTTTCACGTAGATTGCATGTGTTAATTCTTGTATTCATACTTACCTGTTGGGCCGTGCATAGTTGCATAATGCTGCCCATTAATTTAGTCTCCTCGCAGTTGTTTTCTACACACAACTCACCTGTACTAAAAACCTTTTATCATTAGAGGTGGAATGTTGTTTTTTCAAGTTTGTGAAAAAACAGGTCACTGAGTGAAACAGTGAAACCTCTGAGAAGTAGGAAATGATGCTATTGACAGAATCAGCTCCCTTTACTATAATTTGACTGAATTCATCATTTGCCTCAGTAATCTAGCAGAGATTGGAAGTATAAATTTCTCAAGAAAGAGGAAACTGAAGCTTGTTTGTTGTGTTCAGTAAGTTAAAATAATTGACACTGAATGCGACACTGTGGCCAAGGAGGATTCAGAAAACTAAAAGGGGGGGGCAGTGGCAGCTCAAAAAAGAGAGGCAATATCTCTGAGCTAAATAATCATGAAAGACAATGGACCAGGAAAGGGAAGACACAGAAATTTAGGTGCCTAGAGCTGTACTCAGAGAGAGTAAAAGGACCCCCAAACTCCTGAAACTTTAATGAGCTAAACCGAGCTGGATCAGGGTGAAGCTCCATGAGAGAATTTGCTTTTGCTCTTGGGACAATATTTACTACAGACCTAGGATACAATCCTAACAAAAGAGATTTTTGTATTAGCCTCTTCAGCCAGACCTAACCCAGATTTGATCCAGAAACACCCCTCAAAAGTCAAAATTCTTCCACTGCTTCCTTCCAGTTTGTGAAGAAAATAATTTCTCTTTCACTCTTATCTTTCTGTGTCTGAGCCACTCTGGACAGCATATAGGCTGAGGGAGTCTCGGAAAGCAGATATATTAAAGGTGAAGGTGTGTTTGTTCCTTCTCCACTAGTAAGCATGTGAATTCTCCTGTTTCTATGTACCCAAGCCAAATCTCCTGACAGCCAATACAGATTTTGAAGGAAAGATTTTATTTGTTTGTTTTTCATTCTTCTTCCTCATTTGCACAGGCAGATAATCCAAGTCATACTTTAGTCCATGCTAATGTAATTGTAGGAAAATCAAACCAAACTCAAAGTCAGTTCAGTGACAATTTAATTAGTGCTGTTAGAACCATTCTTTATTTGCAATAAAACTATCTTCCTCAAGGCATACACTTCCTTCTGTACTAGAGAGGTTACCAAGTTTTTTCTGTACCTCACCGGCCAGCACTCAGTAAGCTGCTTAATCAAATACTCTTTTTACATCCATTCCATGTTGCTTGTCTGCACTGAGTTTAACTCTTACAGATTCCTCATACACTAGTTAAAGCACACTTTTCTTGCTATAAGACCTATATTATCTTTCATTGACTAAACTGTGCTTCTGCAAGTATTGCCTGAACCACACTATGATTTTTCTCTTTACAGATGTTAAACTGACACCTCCAGAATTGCACTGTATGGTTTGATGTTCGTTTCTGGAGTAGCGATCATCTTAGTCCTCAGAAAAGTATCTTGTCAAAGAAATTCTGACCATAAAAGCTTTCAGTACTTTATCTGCCTTATACTTTCCATCATGGTGGAGAATAGCTTCTAAAAGCAGTTTCTGGTGATTGTTAAGACTTCAGGCCACTTCTTCAGCGGGTATGATTCATCCCTGGCTTCTCTGGCTTTAGTAAAGCAGTGCCAACTTCCACCAGCTGAGAATGGACTCCACATCTGTCAAATGGAGTTTTAGGATGAATCTGTGCCTGTAATTTGAGTGCCAGGGGGACATTTCTAAAAAGTTTGCCACCAGGGATTTCAGACTTCCAGACTGTATAAGTCCATCCTGAGGATTTGAGGCTCATTTGAAATGCACTGGCTCAGTGCAACTACCAGATACCGTAAGGAGGTGTCTCAACAGCTTGAGCTCAGGATTCGTACTCCCACACTGAGAAATGTGACATTACCAGACTTGTGGATTGAGAACAGAAGGAAATGGCTGGCACCTAACCATTACTATGCTACACATACCCGTGCGTTATTACTCCCATGGTTGTAATTACTGGAAGAATGATAGAATGAATCTCTTTCCTTTATTGTTTCTCTGAAAAAAAGGACACATGGAAGTTGAATTGGAAGTTGGAAACATATGTTACATCATTTTTGCATAATATTTAACAAGTTTGAATGATAAAAGACAAGCGTAGAGCAGACTGTTTATATTAAATTAGTCGGGATCAAATCTTCTGCTTCTCCATGACAGTACTGTGCATCTTCAGTGCACAAATTAAATAAAGCAGTGCAAAATGGGGTAGTGTCTGTGGTCCTGCTACAGAAACCCTGTAACAGCTTTCAGCTCAGCTCTACAGGCTTCTTCTCATGATATTATGATAATTGTTTGCATGTATATTTGTTGCTTGAGAGTGGAGGTTTTTTTCACATGGTCTCAGTGAATTTAATGGTTTATGGAACTTTCAAAATACCCACCGCAGGGACCAAGCTTATTCTTGGCCTCTCTAGAAGCCATCACGATATTCCAGTCTCCCATTAGGTAAAACCTTAGTCATGTTTGGTACAGGAACTGGTATCGTTAGGTTTGGTTGAAAGTGTAGGAGCCTTTGCTAACAGATGAAAAAATGCATTTTAATGATTAAAAAACTCTATCCAACACTAATGTTAAGTCAAAAAGTGTAATTTTCTTCATCTACTCAGGTTCACACTCTATGAGTGTTTTTGATTAGATTATTCCTCCTTTAAGACCCTGTGAGCTTATTCAGTAAATGTTGTTATCATTGCAAAGCATACTAATACACATGTGCTTTACAAAACAGAAAGATGCATTTGGAGTACAAGTACCATACACACTGTACAGGTAGCAGTTTAGGAAGTGCCAGCATATGGTTGCTTTTAGGCTCAACAGGTGAAATGTCAGTTTGATTGTGTCAAAGGCAGGAAGCTAAACTGATAATTCTGCTTTTAATAACCACATCCCTATTTTGTTGGCTATAATCTGTAGCTTGCACTCAAAAACAAGCTTTCTTAACACTGACTACCCTTAAAGAATAGCTTCCTTTCCAGTCTTTTCCATGCACTTTCTAAAGCATGTGATATACTGAGAACTTGTTTACAGCAGGCTTGACATTTCTATAATGAGGGTCAATATGTATTGATTTTGAAAATGGTGTCTCTAGTTTGAGAGGCCCATCCCTGTAGTGATGGCATTGCTGTGGCTGAATTAAGTCTACTGTTTATTCCATTCTCTGACATACGTCCTCTACTCCTTAGCAATTGATTGTATCAGCCCCTATAATAATTGTCCTTTTTTTAAAAAACACCACCTAACTTTCTTTGAAACACTGAAAACATTCATCTCCTAAGAAACCTGTGATAAAAAGGCCAGTGGCATTCAGACAGCCTATGCCAGATTCCAGTTGCTATAGTACTGGAGTAAATAAAATCTGTCTTTTTTTAGCAGATTAAATTGTCCCATTTTGGGGGGCTTAATGATCTGACCTGAGTTAATAATGTAAAGTTCTCCATCTAATGTACATAAATCAAACATTTAGATGTAACATTCCAATGTAATGATTTAAAAAATCATTCTGAAGTGTGCTAGTTTTAGCTTGGTCAAGACAGTCCTTTATGTGAACATATACACCTTGATCAGTAATTCTGTTGTCCAGCACTCTGAAAAACCCTCTCTTTATTGTAGAGGGACAATCATTAGCAGGTTAAATTTAGATGAAAGTCTTGAACATAACAGCTTAGTAGAGACATCCAGGTGCCTAAACTGAGAACAAAAACGTCTATTATGTGACCAGAGAATCCCAGATGAATGCATAGTAATAGTAAAACCAGTACTTCTGAAGTGCAAGTTCACTTTCCAGTTTGTCATTGTGCTCAAAAAAGTGCTGGTGTATAGACAGTTCCTTTTTGTAGAGAAAGAGATTTTAACCATAAACCCAAAGCAAAGAAGGAGGCATTACTATTGCACTCCATCTTTGGACACATTAGGTTGATGCCTGTCAAAAGTAGCAGAATAAGTAAGATGCCTTCCTACACCCTTGTGTCAAAGCCATTCCCACTAAAGGAGTACCAACAAAACCAGTTGAATTTGATCATAGTCAGATCACTCACTTTGGCGCTATTTGCTACAGAAATCACTATACTTTAATCATTTTAGTGTTAGGGTCAGCTAGGTTCAGGAGAACTCCCTTTCCACTCAAAAAAATACCAAGAGGCTTTTGAAAGAGAAAAATTTGCAAAATTGAGTGGACACAAATCTCAGAAGAAGCAGCTCAGTTCTTTCCTTTCCTCATTGTCTTTCTTGTCTATATCCTGACTTCACTTGTTCCTTCTGCAGCTCCTCATCCTTCCCTTCTGCATCTGTTTCTGTCAAAGTGAGCTCAGGGGACGACAGGAGGACTGCAATACCCTAAATACGCATTTCTACACAGTTGTTCTCAAGGTCTTAGCACAGACACTGAAAAGAGCTTTCCCAAATAGAATTGTAGAATTATAGGCAATTTAGGTCAGAAAAGATTTCCAGAGGTCTTTTGATCCTCTTCCTACTGAAAGTCAGCTCAGTTTGCTCAGGGCCTTATCCAATTGAATTTTAAATATCTTCAAGGATACCTCTCAAAGCAGCCTGTGGCTGTATTTGGCTACTGCTTTGGTGAGACAAGTAAAAAATAGAAGTAAAAATTTGTAATACATAATTAGATTTTCCTTTGCTGCAGTTTGTGTCCATAACCTCTCATTCTGTCTCTATGCATATATTAGAAGAGTCTCCATTAAGTAGCTTTAAAGAGCAATAGGAGATCCTTAGCCTTCTCTTCTCCACCAGTTCTCCTGCTTTCTCCTCATGAATATTCTCCAGGCCTCAGACCATTTTGGTGGCTCTTTGATGGATTTGCTTCAGCATGTCAGTGTCTTTATTTGATTGAGGAATCCAAGACAGTACTTCAGATGTGGTCTTACAAGTGCTCAGTTGAGTGTGGTAGTCACTTGCCGTGACCTAAGGGCTAATATAGCTCAGAGCGTGGTTGCCCTTCTATGCCCTGAGGTCGCACTGCTGGCTCATGTTCAACTTGCTGTCCACCAAGTCCCCTAGAACTTCTCCTGGAAAGGTCCTTTCTATCTGTGTGTCCTCCATCCTGTATTCTCAATTCAGGAATAGTACCATTCAGGACATTGCATTTAGGAGCTTTCTCTTACCCGCTTGTCCAGTCTGTGGAGATCCCTCTTAATAGGAGCTCATCCTCAGGATATTTGGCCTCAGAACCTAATTTGTTGTCATATGCGACATTCTATCCAGCTCATTAATTAGAATACTAAATAATATCAGCCCCAGTATCAACACACCTGCAACATCCCTTGTAACTGACCAACATCTGAATGTTTTACTGCCGAACACAACCCTTTGAGCTTGGAGGTCCCACTTTGCAGGCACCTTGTAGCCCACTAATCCAAACTATATGTCAGTTTGGCTATATGAGCATGATAAACAGCTCCTTACGCAAATATATCTCTGTATTTCTGTTGTGAACCTAATCCTTTTCTTCATTTCTAGAAAAGAAATAGTTATGGAGAAAGGATTGTGTTTTCTGGGGTTTTCTTGAAAATGCTATAGTTAATTTCTAGGCTTGTTCATTCTGTGCTGCTGCTTTCATTCACCTAATCAGTTTTTTAGAATTTTCTATTCCTCTTGAATCTCATCCAGTAAATGATCTGTCCATGGAAATTTAATAACTGGACCTCCTACACAGTAACCTTGTACACTCTGTAGTATTTTGTCATTCCTCATCAGGACAGCTCACCCAAAGTCCAGTTCTTGTGGCTTTATGTAGAGTTGTGAAACACACAATTCTGTGTTCGAGGCACTCATATATAGAATTGTGCATTCAGAAAGAATTGAGAGGTGCATGACAATCAGTCCAGGATGGATAATCAGATGAACATGACCTCCAGGTTTAATATAGTTGACAAAATACTTTGTGGGATCACTGGATGTATAAACAGGGTCGTTTAAAGTATCAGTATAGGGAATGCATTTGCTGTTTGGCACCTCTTTCTAGTCCTGAAACGCAGCATCGGAAAACTAATATTCCCACATGCCCTGATGACATTCTCCAGTGCACACAACACAGACTCTTCATTCCTTGCTGAAAACTCTTCAATGTAGAAAATTGTGACATGGATGTCTCATAATGTGGTAGATACTTAGAAATGCAAACAAAATAGTTGTGTCTAAAAACTGAAGAAAGGTGTACTAGACCCTCAGAGACAAGTACTGTGTAGTATGAGACAGGTAATTTGAGTTGTGATTGTGGCCAGCCTGCTCAATGAAGAGCTAGACCCTGAAAAGTGTATGTGCAACCACTCTAGTTGTACACACACAACTGGGTGTGTGGTGATCTGGGTAATAGGGATCACTTCTTGGAGGGCATATATTTTAAAATGCATGTTTAGCTACTCGTCCAGGTCTAATATCCACAGGTCAAGAATGAGTACTTACAAATTTCCAAAGTTCAGAGATAATACGGGAAAATTTCCCATACAGTTGGGAAAAATGGCTCCAGGAGCATAGCTGGTAGCAAGTCAAAGGATAGTTTGGTCCTAGCTTATTAGTATCCATAGGAGAAAGTAACACTTCTTAATAGAGGGCCTGCCAATTTAGCAAAGGTTCAGGAAGATCAAGTGACTGGAAGTTCAAAGAGATGTTCAAATTAAATAAGGGTAGTGTCCTTCATCAGGATTCCAATTATGCATTGGAATAACTTATCAAAGTTATCCATTATTGTAAATTCTTAAATTAAGACTGAATGTTTTCTAAAAGTTATGCTCTAGTAGAGCACAATTTGATTTTGAAAAATCCTATGGCCTCTTTTATGCAAGAGCTAAAAATTATCCTTTCTGACTTTTATCACTTTAATAAGTATTTAATCAGGATTTTGTTTTCCTCTCAACTGAAGCCACCTAAGCTCCCAGGCAAATGAAGTTACAGATTATCTGCATGTAAGAACTCACTGCAATTTTAATATTGAAGACAGGAAAAGTTCTTTGAAACTTTGTAGAAATTTTCCATATTCCCCCCACACTTTTCCTTTTAAATCTCACATTTCAAAATGCTTTCTATTAAGATGTATGACCATCTTTTTGCTAACATCAATTTTTGGCACTTCCATCATGACTTTCAGACGTGCAGAGATGCACACTGAGTAGCTGTTGGGTGATACTTGTGCATGGCAGTGATGTGAGACCTGTCTTTGAGACAGCTCCCCTCCGCTTCGTTTAGATTAGTCATTGCCGTTGTGTTACAGCATGTAGAAGCTGATACTTCCCTCCTCTCTCCCTTTGCTAGTCTAAAGTTAGAATGTGTTATCTGGGGTTTAAAACTCAGCAAAAACTTTCACAGTCTTCTGAATTCCAAGAGATTTTAATGATACGGTGCTTATAGGGGTTTTCCCCTTTTTGGAAGCCATCTTTGTAGTCTACCAACTGAGAAGTCTGTGGAATATTTCCTTTTTGGTCTCCAAAATACAATCTCGGTACCCTATATGCTTGCAAGGGTCACGGAATGCAAAGTCTATAAGAAAAAATAGGAGCTTTTTAAAACCCATGTAAAGAGCTTCTTCAGAGATGTTTTTTTTTATCTTCAACAGCTGTTTGCACAGAGTTCAGGAAATGCGGGGTGTTTTGAGAAAGGTTACTATCCATAACTAGTTTCTTTTGTCCTCAAAGCAACTACAGCAGCTGGGAAAAACTTCAGCTTGCTTTTCTGATTTTTCTAATATTTGTCTTTTTGCCAGACATGTTGTTTTCCATTATAGGGTTTAGGCAAACTCTTTTAGAACTTTGGGCTGGAAAGTGTGTGAATTTATAGCGCTTCAGATCTATGTAAGAGAAGGCCAATTTCCTCAAATCTAGAGATGTTTTCTCTTTGCTGACCTCTGAAAGGCCTATGGAATTGTTATTTCTCTTCACAAGACTGGAATATAGGAGGGAAGAGTATTACTTAACAGGATGGTTTTTAAGTAGCAGAGGTTTTCCTCCACAGGCTTGCCGAAAGTCTTACAACTCATGATTCTTCTCCTGCAGACCTTAGAGACTCTGGAATCAAAGAAATTCTTCTGTAGCAGCTTTGAGGCTTTAAGAAAGTTGGAGAAATTGCCCAAGAAATGGAAGTCATTAAAGAGAAGATACAAAGCTTGTGTATCTTTTTCCAAATTGCTCAGGAAGAATAGCATCTAAACAGTACAGAAATAGTTAGAAAACTAGAAAATTCAGAGCTACAGTCAGCAGCTCTGTAATAAGAAGTTAGAATCATGCTTAAGTATTACATTCATCTTAGTTCTGCCTAAGAAGACACAGCATACTTAGAAGAGGAGAATAAGGAAAGTAAAAGTGTTCTATGTCATTAAATGGTCATCAGAAAGTGTAAACAAAATGTTAATAGTACTTCGGGAGGAACCAGCCTCCAAACAGAGTGACTGCACTGCATTTCAAAGCACACTCTATGACAGCTTCACTTTTAATACATGTACAGAGAAAACAAGGGCTATTCCATCCTGTCATCATGCCCAGAGGGACACACACTTTCTGTTTCAAAACAATTTCTCAGCTCTGCCTGGTTTTCTTAGAGAATAAGTTCAAATATGGAGTCATCATTTATTCTCAATTAATATATTGTGCATGCCTTAAAGTTTTTATTTGTGTTTTTTACATTGGAGAAAGAGGCTATTGCATGTAAGTTCATAGTTATATATTGTTTCAAGACACTCCAGAAATATGCTAAAATTACAGTCCTTTGGTCATATCATGTTAAAAGCTGTAGACATAAGTTATGGGTTTATTACACTAATGATATGGCTAGTCAAATTATTGGCAACAGTTAAATAGATGGTTTGTAAATTAAGTGAAATAAATACAGTTAATTTCTTCCACAGAAAGACTTAAAATAAGGACTTTAGATTGCGTGCTGTGGCTCGTTGTGGAATTATAGCTTTAATTTAATTTTTTAATCCCTAACAGCCTATTTACGTTTGATACTATGGGTGGAGAGCAGAGGCCACAGTCAGTGGTGTGGAGCTGTGACTCAGTGGATTCCAAATGCAGTCCTTAACAAAACTGGTCTAACAAAGACATAGTCACATTTCTAGCATTACACACTATGACCATTTCCATTGATTTCAGGTACAATAAATCAGAATTAAAAGGAGATGCATAACTATTTGCTAGAGTACTAAGCAGTCAACAGTATCATGGAGCTTCTCCTGGGACCACAGAGCTACAAGCCCCTTCCATAGCACCTAAAACTGAACTCAAATTTTTGATGCCAAATCTGTTTCACAAAATGTGGTAGCTTGCTGCCTTAAATCTCAGGGTAAGTTATTTATTGCAGCAAATATTCATAATGTCAGACATGTTTAACATTCTTACACATCTAAGACTCAGTGGTTTGACGTGTATGGTCTTTGGTAGACTGCTTAGCTATTGCAAAATCCCAGTCATTTTTGTAAAACTCACTATTGCTTTATGATATATTTTGAAGTGTGCCTTGCCTGTCTTTTTCAGATATTGTAATGGTATCTACTTGTTATTTGTCTAGATGGTTCACAGTCACAGGTTTAATTTCAAGGAGAATTTTTAAAAACCTGACAAGGGTAGGCTCTGAGTTACTGCTCACATAAAGTGGCCTTGCCTCAACAGCTCATAAAAGCATCCTGTTCCACCCAAAAGGAACAGGCAGGATGGTGCTGACAGAAAATGATCTCTTAGTAGTTACATTTTCTTCCCCACAGCACTGAGTATCTTTTCAGCCACCTTATAAGGCCCATTGTAATAAATTGATTGAGTTTGAAAGCTTGTCCAGTTTCACTATAACTTCTGTAAGTGGTTCTCTTCTGTCTTAAAATGTTGTTTATTACTTCTAGCTCTACTAGCTATTCCTTGCTGCATTTCAGGAAAAGACATAGTCTGTGTTCCTGAAGCAAGAGATGGGGATGCTTGGTGGCATTCCAAGGGAAATTGCTGATATTTCTGCAAAATTCAATTTAGTTTTCAGAAAAATGAAAGAAATGAAATGAAATTAAATTAAATACTTTGTTTTGGAGCAGATTAACATAAAAACACAGCAACCCCTATTATTTTCCTGTGATGGCTTGAAGCACCTAGTGGAAACCATTGCTTAGTGAAAACATTGGGAAAACAAAAAAATTGTTTTGTATTGAATCAAAAAATGGGAAAAGGACAAAAAAATTCAGACGACTCACAAAGTTTGTTTAGACTCAGAATAAAATATTAATTTTCCTTTTCAGATCTTGTAACTATTTTCAATAAAATTTTTAATTTGGATCAATTTTGAGATGAAAAATATTTTAAAGTAAGTTTTAGAGTAAGGTTTTAAAATGTACAAAAAAAAATTGCAGTGTCTCCCAGCTGGAATATTATAATCCAAATATGTTAATTCACTTTTTTTTTTTGCCTAGTTTTATCCAATCTATTCATCCAATTCCTATTTTGTTTTTTTAGGGGAATTTTTTTGCTTTTGGAGCTGGGTTTTTGTGTGTGTCCTCAAATCACATTTTTGAGAAACTGCTTTGTTTGTTTATTTTCTTTCTTGTTCGTTTGTCTATTTGAGCGATTTAGAATCTGTCAGATTTTGGTAGTTAAAGCAAAATCTCATCCAGCCGGAGGAGAAAAATGCCATTCAAGTAAAAACTAGATGAGTACATGTTCCACAGATTTCGTAATAAAGCATTCTTTTTCTAAGAGGTCTTTGAGATATTTGCATCTCTGCATATGCCTGACCTCTTTCCTTAGGACAAGATAAATAGGGTATTTTGTGGCTGATCATTGCTTAATAGACGCCACTTTTCTCTTTTTGTTTATTTGCTGCCAAGCTTTCTCTTTGTTTTTCTCAGGTAGATCGGGGCAGAAAGATGCTGCACTTCTCAAAAGATCAGAAGTCCCACAGCCTGGGGCTTGATGTTAATAAAATATTCCTTTGATATCTTTTTTTTTCCTCCAATCTCTTCCTCCCCCAGCACAGCAGATGACAGTAAGACCCTTTTCCCCTTACGTTCAACTATATGTCATCTTGACTTTAGTCTGAGATTTCAGTCATTTTGACTCTGGGGGAAGGGGCTCCTGAGGCAAAAATTTCCCTCTTCTTATATCAGACACTTGCTTGTAAATTAAGTGTGCAGATTGGAGTTAGTTAATTTGTCATATTTGCATTGGCAACACAACAATGTAGAAGTAAGCTTGAAGCTCACTGTTCTGAAAAAAACTTTTTTTTTCCTCTTCATGAACTATTTAAAAGTTTCCAAACACATGCTTTGGCTTTGCCTTTGCCTTTGCGACTAAATAACACTTAACAAGGTGAATAGTATTAAATTCTCCTCTTAGTGGAAATCTCTTATTCTCACTAATGAGTAAATATTTAAACTTGCTATAAATATTCTCCAAAAGTTATTTTATGGCAGCAGTAAATTAGAACCCCCAACAGAGACTGTACAAAGATTTTAAACCCAAGTCTGTAGGTGAATTAAAATAGAAATCACGTTGAAATTAGTTTGGACTGTGGAGCATTAAAACCTTGTGAATATTTTCAATAGCTATGATTGCATCATAATTTAGTGCATCCCTTCTCACATATATTCCAGTTTTCCATACCATCTGCCTCTTTTATTCTCAGTTGCTCCTATGATAGCCCCTCAGGATAGCATAATCTTGTTAGCTGCAATGCCATAATCTGCTGCTAGCATAAGAGTGGAAGGGGAAAAAACTTCAGAGTATACTGCACATATTAGAACATTTCCCCTTTTCCTTCTCAGACTGGAGGCTTAGAGAAATTAAGAAAAATTGTTTTATTGTCTATAAATTATAGAAACTATTCTATTACATTAAACTGAATCTTACCATTATTCTTTGTTTTTCTTAATAAAGAACCTTCTCCGTCGCATTTCACTACAAAGCTCACAGTTCTTGCCAGCTGGAAAAATCCTCTGCCAGAGAGATCTCCCACCCAGTTTATTACAGCAGCACAAGGAACATGCTTCACAGTGATCTAGAGTTTCAGACAATGCATGATTGCTCTCTTAGAAGCTAATGCATGACCACTGCATGTTCCAAATAGGCTTTTGGATGCTAGAGAGAAGTCAAATACACTGGCCTAAATAAATTGTTGCACGTTGTTGCAATACATCCCTTTCCAATCCAACAGCTGGAAGCAGAAAGGTTGACTGAAGATGAAAGGGGATCCCTCTAGCAGAGGTTCCAGCATCCTTGGGAACCAGATGGACTGAAATGGAAAACAGAAATGAAACAGGCCACAAAATTCAGTGCCAGAAGAGGTTTCATTTTTATTCATGACAGTGCCAGGCTTTACTAGAAAGAAATTTGCCATATTATAGAAACTAAAGATAGGAATGAACTGGAACCACCTTTGTTCTCTCCCAACCAGTGCAGGATTGTTCCAGGTATATTTTCTATTTTTGTGTAGTCTGATTTGTAAAAACTCATGAAATAAAGCATTTTATCTACCGCTTTTAGGTTATTTCACCACAATGGTTTTAGAAGAAATTTTCTTAAGCTTTCAGACTACATTTCCTTCATTTTTCTCATTAGTTTTAGTTTTATCATCTTGGATTCCCTGAGGCAGGTTTTCCCAGTGCCTGCTCTTTGTCATTTTATATTTTATGTGTAGCTGCTATGTTTCTCTACGGTTGCCATGATATTATTTTGTAAGACCTCTTGTTAAATGTCATTTGCAGATGTCATTACTGTTCTGTTTATTTCCCGCTTCCACTAATGAAGATGTGCAATAACACAGTACCCATCATTGCTCTTAGTAGGTAGTTTCTGTCAGCCTGTTACACTGCTCTTTAGTGGTACTCCTCCTTTGTTGCCCTTCAGTTTGCATTCATTCCCCGTGACAGCACTCTTCTCTAAGTCTTTCCAAATTAATTTTTCAAGCAAATTTTTCTGAGACACTGTAGGAAAGGTTTTGCTGATGTTTCAATCCAACTTCAGTGCTTCTGCTGTTTTCCCTTGTACACTGGGGATTTTGGCCAGACAAAAAGCAACTGAGGAATAATAATGCATGTTGAGGTACCTCTTTTCCCCCTTACAGTGTAACTTTCTGATCTGAAGGTCCTCCTCTATAAACACTTGCTGCCTTAATGGCAGGCCCTCTCCAAGTCTAGGTTGTAACCAGCATTGATAATTCCTCAGAAAAGTTTCATGGGTTGCAATCAGATGTGTCAGGTGATTAACTACTTAGTAGGTGGAGAAAGGCCTGCCATTTTGTCTTTGCATAATATATATATATGCAGTAAGTATTAAGGTCTAGATTTCATCCCACACACATTGAGTAAAATGTTTTATATTGGTGACAAAATTCTCTTTGACTCAGCGTAATCTTGATTCCAGGTCAGATAGAAATTCTTTTAAACAGTGTGATTTTGAAAGAAGCAGATCTCTATTCATTTTGAAGATGGCAGAAATGGAGCTGTCCCAGATAAATCAGGATTATCTCTACCCCTTCTTTAGTAGACAGTTACTGGACAGTGGACTCTTGGAACTTGTAGCTTTTCAGGATAAGGAATGGGGAGGGTCGGTTCTGAATGTTAAGAGGTTTCTTCTTCCCCTTTTTTTAGATATTGTCCAATTCTCTTCTGAATTGTAGTGACCTTTGGATGAAGTTAACCTCCATGGTGTGAATCACTAGTATTGATATGTTTTGTAAGGAATAATCACAATGCTCATCATGTCATAAGGAAATCAAGCTTCATCAGTTCAAGAGACTACTAGAAATGTATCCTTCTCTTGTTTCTCTCCTATTTGGCTACTTCAGCTTTCTTGCAAACCTATATAACCTAACAGTCACTTGTATGCTATCTCTGCATTTATTCTCTGAACCCTCAGGGGCTCAGAAAAATTTTGTCATGGTGGCATCTTGAAATCTGAAGCTTTTATTAGTCAACTCTTGTGTTAGCACAGGCTAAGTAGTTTCCACTGATACATCTCACTCAGTTGTTTTAGATGTTGAATCAGCACATAGACAGGATGGGCCTTGACTGGCACATGACATCATGGGTTCTCTTGTTCCCTGCTCTGTGTTTTCCTTCAGGGGTCATCCTGCTGCTTCTTGATAAGTTACGGAAGATGAAATGGGAGCAAATGTGGAGACTCACAGCAGAGCGGGAATTAATGAGCATGCTATCCACTTCACTGGCTGATCAGGTGAGTAGGAGTGTGGTATAACCAGTAATCCATGGGCTGAGGAAGAAAAGAAAGGGAGAGGGGATGAGACGTGGGAAAAAACAAGGGAATTATGTTGTGTCTATAGTCACCATTTGTTGAATCATTCTGGGGAAAGGTGAAAGTGAGGGATGGAGATTTGCTCATGAGGTTTCTCCTTACTACACTGACATTTTTACCACCTCTGCTCAGATGATTCATAAGGGACACAAATGGGGTTTTCATGCTTCAATTTTCTATTCTTCCTTCTTCAACATAGAACTCTCCAGACACTAGAAGTCCAAATATACTGTCTTTTCCCACTGGTTATTGTCTAATTAGATTTTGGGTTTAAGAGTCTCCAGACATTTTTTTACTGTTTCTGGCAGATGAGTCCCAGGTGCCTTTGAGTGTATTCCTTGCCACAACACTCTTGTAAAGGCAAAAGTGCTAATGCATTCCTGCCACAGATGGGACACTGAGGCCAAGAGAAGAAGTAGTGTGCCTATACACAGAAATGTGTTGTTATTTCATTTGTGCTTCCTGCAAGCTCTCAGTTTAAACCCAGAAATCCTGTTAATGTGGTACTAGACCTGAACCAATTATTCTTGCTCAACAACCTGCGCATGTTAACTCAATATAGCATCTTATTTAGATGTTTCTCCTGCTTCTGAGCTACACCTGGCTTAGGACCAGTCACCACAAAGGAAGCATGCTGCTTACTGTGCACATGGAGATGTACACTTGTAAGGCATCTTTGCAGGTCGATCCAAAGGCTACTGAAGTTCATTAAAATGATTCTTGCAGCTTCACTGTGTTTTCAATCAGGTCCTGAGTTGCAGCCTAATATTTGCATGGGGCAGAATTTTGCAGAGTGCAGAAAGATTACCTATGTCTTACCACAATACCTTAACCACAGAATGTTCTTGTACCTTACTTCTGCAACTGAATGGTTGCTTCGAGACAGAACACTTTCAGTCCCTCATGGAGTTGGCTGTTCTGCAGACCTGTCCTACGTGCCTTTTCCATTAAATACCTAGAGCACTTGTTGCAACAATAAAATGCTAGCTAGAATCCCACCTAATTCACACTGAAGCAGCATGTCTGCCAGAATTGCTTTCAGCCCCTTTCTTGAAGTGATGCAGTACTTAGTAACAGCATGTATTTTGTCATTTACTGCCTATTACTCTCCCTAGTGACTAGAAGAGGAACCACATCTCATGCCAGCAGTGCAAGACAAATGTTTGAGAACTTTGCTGGAGTCTCTTAGCTCTGTGTGTCAAGAGAGCCTGTTTCTCTTGTCCGGAGGAACATATCGTCCCTTAGATTAATAGCACCCTCCATAGAAACAGAATTACAAAGCATGGTTTGCAAACTTCACATGGCATCACCATTTGAATTTCTACCTGTGTTGAGATCACAACATGCATATCCAACTGTTTCTCTGTTTTGTTTTGTTTTTTCTGCTAGGATATATTCAATGCAGTCATCAAACAAAATCCCTTCCTTGTCTACCAGCTCCCATGTTTCTGGAATGTGCAGCTTTCTGATCACACCCGTTCCGAGCAGTGCTACAGAGATGTGTCTGACCTGAAGGTATGTTTCACAGGAGGTTGCATGTCTTGTATCATTTGGGACAGAGAATGCAGGGCCTTCTTACATTCTGTACTTGTCATTTACGCCAGTGCACCTTACTGCTCAGTTCCTATTGCTGTCCTGGTTTTTAGCTCTTCCTAGACAAAGAATACAAACCCTTTTCTTTTTGTGCTGGACAAGTTTAAAACTCTTTAGTTAGCATCATTTAACAGAATGAAATTCATAGAGAGGGTTGGGTGGACCCTAGCTAGCAGAAATGTAGAGATCTTGCTCTTCATATTTAGCCTTTGCATATACTTAACCCAGTGTTGCCACTCATTTTTTCAGGATTTGCCCTGAAAAAAAATGCTGAGTAGAAACCTATTAATTTAATAAAATGAAGCTATAGTGTCAGTTTAATAACACATTTTTTCTGTATTAACAAGTAGAATATAAAAGCAGGATGGATTTCAATGAATATGGGCAAATGAACATCAGTTGTGCTGTGGTCATTTTGAAAAACCATACTCAAATGCAGCATGCAGAGAGTTTAGAACTGAAGCTTGATTGAGCTTTTTCAGGTGTAGAGTAAGACTATGCAGCAATAGATTTCATCTAAAGAGCAGTCTAGTGACATCAGAACATAGTAAACAATAGGTAGTCTTCAGTGATTAATTTTAAAATTCAGTTAATGTTCACATACTTATTTTTTGAGAATGCTTTAGTAAATGAGGGGTGGGGTTTTTTTTAAATAAAGAAAGAAAGAAGAACAAAAAACCATGAAAATGGCTGCAAGGTATGTCTGGAGACGATCCAAACCCCACACAGAGCAGGACCAACTTAATCAGTTGTTCAGCACCTCATGCAGCTGAGTGTCAACTCTCCAAATACTGAGATTCCACAAGCTCCTTGGCCCCATGTTCCAGAGTTTGATCACCGCCACGGTACAATATATTTCCTAAATCTAACCAAGTTTTCTCTTGTAGCAATTTGTAGAGTAACAGTAGGAATGTTCAATATGAACACCAAATACTGGATGAATATAGAAAATCAGTCACTCTCTACACACTGATTTCAAAAGCTGTACTTCCAAGAGACACAAGTTCTGCTACATGGGTTAACTGACCTGCCAAAAGTGGCCAGCATTGCTTGAATTTTGTACATAAAGTATTCACAACTGATTGTTCAGGTGTGATCCATAGAAGACAGCTTTTAAAGTTAAATCAGTATACTTATCAGTACAGTAATCACTAAATGGTTTATGATATGTAAGTAGGGCAGGATCAACACAGGCACTTAAAAACATAATGGTTTTATGCCTTGTAACAAAATGCTAGGATTTTTGTTCCCTGTTGACAATCATGTATGACAGCAATTGCAGGACCTGAAACAAAAGGAAAGAGGTACTACTAGGGAAAATGTTTCCTAAAAGGTGAACTTCTGAAAAACATACCTTCTACCTGTGAAATATCACAGTATTTTTCTGTGAATTAGAGGCTGAGATTAACTTATATAATCTACTGAGACAGACAGATTGTGCTCAGCACAAGGTTAAGACACATACATTTACATGAGGAAAAGATAGTGAAGCTAATAACTGAGGAACCAGGGTTTGGTTCTGTTACCTGAACACAATTTGAGTCACCACAGGTGCTCTCCTCCATGTAGGACTGGAGGATAAAACACAAATTTATAGGAGTGGATACCCTTTTGACAAAGCAACTGTTAGGCAGGCAGAATAATCATAAGGTGCTTTCAGTATTGCTATACATCTGTATTTAGACAGCTACACTGTGATCCCCATGAGTAGTTTTGGAGACTGGTAAACCTCACCTCAAAGCAGACATCAGATGACTAATCAGGCAGATCACTCTTCAGACTCCAATGAGTGTATTAACTAATCTGCTTCAGGTGTGGGACATCTAGCTCATAAGGAACACCTACAAGTAAGCATTTGATAGAAGTATCTTCAAAATAAATTATATCCTTTCTTCATTGTCATTTAACAAATTTATGTTTAGAACTATAATTTAGGTTTGTGTGTTTATTACTGTATATTGTATCACACTGTCAGTTTCACTGGCAATTCACATGTAATATTCTCTGATTTTCTGGTCTGAGGTATTTAACAAGGGATGCAGACACATAAGCAGTTTCTTCATCTGAACTAAACTTACTTGCATTGCTAAAATTTTATCCCCTAAATACTGAATCGAGGCTGAAAATCTTTATTTTGAAAGAGAGGCCAGAGCCTTATCCAGTGCCCATAAGCCCCATGGTTTCAGTAAAGCTCTTCCCATATTGAGCAGTTAAAGAACCACCCCTCAGACAGCATGTTTAAAATTCTTCATATAATTAAGAAAAAAAAGCATAGACCAATTAAAGGTCTGAATTTGCATTACGAAAATTACCAAAATTTTAGTTCTGTAAAGAAACAGGGTGGTTTGGTATATGAACCTCTCAAAAAAAGTCAACAAATGTCACTAGCCCAAGTTAGAAAATACACTTTTTAAATCATCAAAGTTAGTCAGTTCCATGATATTTGATATAAATGGTGTGACACAACGTATTTGGCACATTCTGTATTTCATGGTAAGACTTGAATAAGAAACAAAGTAGAAGAAACTTCAAGGGTAATAGGGAGAGAAAGACAGATTGTGAAGTTTGTACTGGGGGATCGTGAAGGATTGCATAGGAAAGAAGGAAATACATGGAGAGATTTAAATTCCAAGGTAAGCTGTCCCAGTCAAGTGTTCATCAGCCAGATCAGAGTGCAGTCCTATTATCAGACTGAAAAGGCATTGATTTCATTCCATCTGTCCTCTAAGTCCATGGAAGTTGAGGATCTGTCATCTCTTACGCAAAACATTGTGTCAAGTAAACTTGGACATCCAGAACTGACTGCTGTTCAGGGGTGTGTGTATGTATTGGCATTTCTTTGCTGCTTTGTTCACATTCATACAAACATAAGATGATCAGCATACCTTTTGCAGGCTTAGGGGGCAGCTGAATATTTCATATTGCCTGAAGAGGATTCTAATCACTTTTTTCTCTTTTTAGTCCTTATTAAGTTGCTTCTGTATCCATTTTATTGATTTTTTTGAAAACTTTTTTTTAGTATTGTCTTATGTTAGACAAGATCAAATCTTGACTCTGCTGAACTTTACTTCCTTGCTGCAGCTGAGCAGCACCTACAAATTTGAAAGGACTTCTATATGGCATTCTTTCAGAAAAGGTGTAAAAATAGAAATATTGACAACCAAGGTCTGCATTTTTAGTGACCGCTAATTTTACATCCATCTAAAATAACATCAAAATAAGACTACTTTATTATTTTTATTAATCTAAATGCTTACTTACCTCCTGTGTCATCCTGTGTAGTGCCAGAGGCCACTCTGTGCAACTGAACTGAAGTCTGTGGGCCTTGTTCTGCTATCTGTGGAGCATGGAACCAAAATTATTGTAAACAACTACACTTAGAGAAATTTTCCTTTCTCCATCCCATGGGCACCTGTATTAAGGATGCTAAGATAAGTCAAGAATGTCTTGAAATGACCAATTTTAATAGAAAATAAAGAATGGACTCAGAGGAAGCAGATGCTTTTTAGTTCTTTTTGCCAAGTGAGTCAACTGCATTCTCTAAAGACCAGAGATGTTTATTTCTGCATGGCATTTGTTACACCTCAGAAAAACACTTACAAGTTGCTATTGAAGACTGGCCAAAAGATGTAGAAGTGCTAGTAGTAATTCTGAGTAGGCATCCACTGTCTGTCTTACTTGTCTTGTCTCCTCGCACATTCCCCAGTAGCCTGCATTGTCAGTGAACAAGCATGTGTGCTGCAGACTGTGCCTTGTTGGGCTTCAGAGCCTGTGGGGAATATGCCTGGAACTGAGGTTCATTTATACATTGCTTTTGCTGGGCTAGGCCCTGCATTTGCTTACTTTTTGGTTAATCGTTTATTCCTGTCTGTAAGGAAATCTCAGTTACTATGATTTGGCACAAATCAAATGGCATGAAAAGTCCTATGAAAGCAGGTAATGAATTGTGATGCCTCTGACAATGAATCATGACCTCATTGAGTGAGTCAGTCATGTAGTATGGTTGTCAAGGATACAGATGCTATTTACACACAGAGAATCAGTTAATTCACAATCAAAAAATCAGATGCTGAACTCTTTAATGGGAACATATCAGAATTTACCACACACATGTTCCAGCATAGGAAAATGCTTTAAAACCTACTGACGGCTTTTCAAACTAGTTTTGGATACAGCTGATACCAAATCAACATAGGTAAATTATGAACCTCATAAATTACCTACTGGGAAATTGTATTCTGTGATTCACTGTGTCCTCCCTGGAAATATTCTCCACACCAGGATGACTTTGTGATATTGCTTACAAAAATTTAAACAGCTTCTGGTTCGTAACTGTAATACATCATTTCAGATCTGCCTCAAACATGACCTATTGCACGTTTTTCTGTTCCAGTCCCTAAGCCACTCCGTGCTGTCCAAGCACCTCAGCACTGATCTGCAGCAGTTCTGACATTCTGCAGCCTTGCACCTTTTAATGACAATGAAGGAAGAACTACACTGAGAGGAGTAAGGGCTAAAGAGGGTTTTAAACATCCCCTTTCTTTAAAGGAACGTTGGGTCAGTGAGCTGCTTCTTCCCTGCCAAGCAGGGAGCACCATGGTTTTATTAGGGGTGTTTTTGCAGGTGGATGGCCTCATTAAAGATTGGTATAGGAGTTGAAGGAAGAGAAGTTGAAGAATCTTTTTGAAGACAAATTGAGAACTTCGAAAAGTGCAAGGCAGGGACAATCTGCCAGCTTACTCACAGATAGCAGTGGCAGTAAGATGGGGAATAAAGTAATCCCTGAGACCATGGGCACCAAATCAGGCAGGGCAGGGATTTGTAACCCGCATCCAAAAAGCAATGCCTGGACCTCTGAGTTGCTGGTTATCCAACCTGAGTCTCTTCCACTTACGTAATTCAGAAATACCACTCTGAAACCTTCCTGATAACTTCTTTATGGAGAACAGGAACCTTCCTGAGGAAATTGGGTTTTTTATTAAACCATTCATTTTTCCTACAACACAGTTTAAAGTTTCCAGACATCTCTAATCGAGGCATAAGTTACACATATGCATGTTTGCAGTGTGATTTGGGGCATATTTAAACTTTTCGATATTATGTGCCTGTAAAAAAGCCTATTGAGAGGGCATTTAAGTGACATATATAAGTGGCTTTACTGTGCCGACTTGCTGAACGTTTAACTCCTGTTGATTTTTGTGGGAAGTGCCTGGTTGCCTAAGAAAGGAGTCTAGTTTTTAAGCAGGAAAGCTCCCCATTTACAAAATACCACTTATTTGCCTGAATTGTGAAGTGCTCATGAGTTTAACTAAGGATATCTGCTCAGCGCTTTGCAAAATTAAACTTCTTCAGGCTTAAATTTAAGCTTATTCTTATTTCTTACCCTTCAGCCTGGAAAGTAAGTATAGAGTTATGCAGGATATCCTGTGCTCTCTGATTTTGTAAGGGCTGAAGCAGAGTGAGAAATTACCAAGATGTGCGTTTGGGTAAAATATGGAAGAGATTGTGGTTGAGGAAACATTTGGCCAAATACTTCTTTTGGGGAAAGAAAATGCTTCAGGAAAAAAATATATTGTTAAAGGTACCTATAGAAATAATGATGTATTCAAGTGCATGTAATGTTGTATTCACTTATTGTTTAGTGATTTGAATTTCAGTTTTGAAATATTTCATCTCTCCAGAGAGGAAAGTGCAGATGATAATGTAAGGAGGTTTAGGATTTTTGTTTTCACTGCCATTCAGATAACTAACCTTAGAGCCCTCCTAGACTCCACCATCATGTAACATCCTCTCTTACTTTCCTTGTCAGATCCCAGAGCCAGTCCACAAAGCTGCAACTGTGTCAATGTTTGAGTGCTTCGGTTCAGAATCTGGTGAATAAATGGGAATTCTTGGCAGTTAGCCTGTTTTCACTAGGCCACAAGTGTATGGAAGTGTTCTAGGAGGATGGCTGTGTATAATCAGTGAGAGGTAACGGCTGCTGATTAACTAGGATGAAATTAACAGAAATGTAGATCGTGCCAATTTGTTTAGTGACAACTAACCAAGTGTTAAATAGATGTGGAATTTTAGGTTCTGATCTTTCAGTACTTAAATTGCTAAATGAAGATGAAAGAAGTGTATTTTTTCTTAGTTCTCAGAAGGCCATGATCAAGAGTGGGAAGGATCCATGGGTCAGCCTGAATGCCAACATTGTTCCTGGGGTGTCTACTTAGGTGACACTGGAATTTTTTATTTCTAGTTGCAGTTTCCTCTGTAAGCCAACAGAGCTTTTTAATAACTTAGAAACATGGAGGGAAAATAGATCAGGAAATAAACATAGCATTACAGTTCTATTCGGTCTTGGAAAAGGGATGTTGTAGTAATGAGATTTTTAGTTTCTGGATTCTCTTTTTAATGTGGAGATAACACTTGCTCAGTCTGCAAATAAAGTGACTTTTTCCTTCTGATTGCCCTGTAGTCTCTTGCAAACTGATTTTTTTTTTTCTCTAATCAATTAACTGTTGCGCACAATAAAGTTTCTAATGCAGTGGCCATAGCTTTACCCATTGCCTTTTTCATGTACCTCACTGATGCCCATGACAGGCTATACAAGAATGTCTTGGCCTGCACAATTTCTGCTGTAGCTGGTGGTGCAATAGACCATATCAGACAGTCAGAACTGGAGGTGAGTTTGTGAGCTGACAGTATAAAAAGAATACCACTTTGGATGTAGTGTTGTATATCAGTGCTTAAAAGTCTCACTGCTTTTTGTAACCTGCTGTTCTTTTTAATGCTTTTGTATATCACCTAGTATTTATCTAGTTGTGTTACATTTGAAAAGCAGACTGCTTTTCCACTAGACCTGTTTTGTGGTTTTCCTTCCTCAGGTCATCCAGATGGTTGCTTAGTTCCTTGACGTTCTTTAGCACGCATTAGCATGCACTGTCTTTCTTGATTAAAAAATCAGCTTTTTTGGTTCATCATCAGCTCCATTCAGCTTTCTACAGTTCATTCCAGGCTCCCCTGATGTCAGTATACATGCAGCATCCTGACATGTTTCAAATCTGATCAGATCTGAACCACCAGCTAAGCCCTTGATACTTACTGGCTTCTACACACAAAACAGATTTTGAAGAGCGGCAACAAGGAGCCTCTACACTGACAACTGCATTTTTCTGGGTTTGAAATCATCTCCCACACAACTGGGTAGAGACGTCAACAAATGCCTGGCTGTGATGTGACAGAGTGTATGTTGATGGGAAATTCCTGCAGCACTGAAAAGCATCTCCTGTAAGAGTTACTGAGGTTGTCATCTTTAGCCATATCTGTGCTCACAGTCCCCAGGTCTCTGCGTGGCCTGAGTGCTCAGCACCATTAGGATGTTCATGAAGAATCCAAAAGGAAACTCACATGAAATGTAGGAGCAGTATGGAGAGTACACAAAAGATTTTTCTTAATTAGTATTTTTTGTCCCATTTGCAATCTTCTTTGATTTCTATGATCAACTCTTAAATAAGTACAAATTACCAGCAGTTACCACAAAACCATAGTTTCCATTCTGTTCCTGCTTGTAAAAATGCATTCTGATACCCTGTAAAACTGTTAAGCAGCCCTTTAGGTTTCTTCACCCCTATGGTTCTGTTAGGTGTGCCCATTTCCCTGAGGCAGGATTCAATTTTTCAGATTTTTTTTTCCAAGCATGAATGCCTTTTCCTGCAGTTAAATACAATGGATGAAGAAAGGAGATTTTGAAGATCCATTTTTCAGAGGAGAAAATCTGTCATCTTAAGTTTATGCTCTTACCTAGCTAAAGCTCCTTTCATTTCTGTGGCATTCTGAATTTTCACCACGTGTTACATAAACTGTTACTGTTACTGCACAGTTATGCTAGACCTCTGAACATGTGGACAAATGTAAAACCAGCAAGTAATGTAGCACTACCAAGGAAAATAACTACACAAAGTATTTTTGTCCAAATAATTTCCCACATTTATGCAGCATGTAGATATACTGTAATCTTGATTAAAAGTGTTCCTATAACTGGAAAAAACAATTTTCTAATTTCTGAAATTACCTTTTTTTTCCTACAGTTGCTTTTCTTTAACTGCATGTATGTTTTCTGACATCCTAGTAGCCTGACACCAAGGGAGCTGCATTCACCTTCTCTGGGCTGCTTCTGTTCTACATGCTGTGCTTCAGCTGTGTGTGTTCCCTCACACAAATGGGGTGTTCAGAGCAAAGCTGACCGTGGGACTGGCTCAGCAGCTGGCATTGCAGCTCTGTGGCTTTGTGCAAGTGACACAGTGCCTTCACGCAATTAACTTAATGGATTCAAAGAACCTCCAGAACTTCTAGCTTGGAAATACTTCCAAGGGAGACTTCTGGTAATCTCTGTAGGAGTCACAGGAATAAAAATGAATATAAAGTATTTGGTGGTTTTTTTCCTTATGTCTAAAATATAGCCTCTATAAAATGAAATAATTCCTGCAAGCCACTTCTGGCTCCTTCTTAGTTTTTCCTTAGGGTCCCATTCTCATTCACACCAGCAGCAGTGCAAAGTTACATCGATGAAAGTGAGGATCAAGCCCTTCATGTCAGCATTACATTTTAAATCTGGGCCAGTGTGAGAATCATCTGCCATTAAGAGAGGATAAATACCTGCTAGAAATTGGAATTTAAAGGATGAAGCGTTACACTGCATTGTTGTGTTGTGTTAACGCAACAGAGAGTAGTCTGGTTTAAATGAAGCAACAGCATAAAGGAAGTCAGATTAAATTCAGTCCTTTTTGAATTATTTAGATGGGAATAAGAATTAATTTCAAGCTTTTCCTTCTCAATACCTAACCAGAGAAGAGTGTGCCTGGCCTGAAACAGTGAATCAGTTTCATTAGCAGAAACAGTCGTGTGGAAATCTGAGATTGATGTTTAATACCTACATCCCTATGTCACTCATCCTTCCATTTTCTTCAGCAGAGTCCATAACATATCAACTCTGTGATTAGAGTTATGAAAGCATTTATGAGGTCCTGCTCACCCTCACTCAAATGTGCAGGTGACACCATGGAAGAGTTTTAAAGCACATCACCTGTAGAGTATTCAGTTACTGGTGAAAGACATGGCAAAGCCTTCCTTATAAAAAGGCAAGAGGAAGTCCATCTAGCTTGTGGGTTGGTTTTCTTCTGGTTTTAGAAGGGCAGAAAACTGAACACACATAAAAAGAGCAGATAAAGCAAATCTGTATTCTAACAGCAGGATGTCTTTTTCTCTTTCTCCCTCTGAGGTGATTCACTGGAATTCACCGAAGAAGCTGCGAGTGAAAAACAAGCATGTGGAGTTTTTCCGCAACCTCTACCTGACATTCCTGGAATATGATGGGAATTTGCTGAGACGGGAACTCTTTGGCTGCCCCAGTGAGGCAGATGTTAACAGTGAAAATGTAAGTGGTTTGTTTAGGGCTTGACAATTTAAAGTGTGGTTCGTACAAGACACAGGCTGTGTGAAAACTTGGAGTTAGTGGTGTGGGTAATGCGGGACAGCAGAACTGAGGAGAATTGAAGGCAGTGCTCAGATTCCAGGAGTGACACTCTGCAAATCATTTAATCTCTGCCTCAGTTCCTTACCTGTAATACTGTTGTATTAATCTCATCTTTACCTTGGGTTTTGCTGCTTTTTTTTTTCTTTTTAAATCTACTTTCCCTTTTAAAAATAAAAAAAAAGTTAACATCAAAAGCAGAAAATTAGGATTTGGGCTGTTTTTCTGTTAGGCAAATTTGGAAATCTTACCCTTAGACCTTGTCCTGGTTGCAGCTGGGATAAAAGCCTTATTTTTTTTTTTATATGTAGCTAGTACAGTGCTGTGGTTTTGATTCAGCATGACAGACCTAAATCTTTCCAGGAGAAGGTCTTGTTTCTTGCTGTGTATTTGTTCAGTGTACAGTGGTGTCAGTTTTGGCTGGTAGATACTAGTGCACAAATAGTGAAGAAGAAGTGAAAATACCAAGACTGCTGGATTTAAGTATATGAGTTTTTGCTGTGCTGCAAACCATAGAATGAGCAAATACTTCAAGGTACATATAGGCTGTGAAACTGCTGGGTTTTTCTGTACTTGCCTTAACCAAACAAAGCGGTATTTATGAGCATCTGCACAGAATTTGCAATCAGAACCTTTCAGATGAAGCAAATACTTTGAAAATGGTTGAAATCAAGGATGTTTACATACAGATGTTGTGTGTATGTGTCTTAGTACATATAATTCCAAAGTAAAAAACTGTGAACTGAAATGTTTATACACAGATGTATATGAACTGCTTGTGTATATTATTGTCTCTCGAGATTTCTAGACCAAGTAACAATTTTGACTATGTAGTCTGAAAGGAAATAAAAAGGAATATATAACACTTTACTCAGGAAAGAATAATCCAAAATACACAACCTTGTCTGGAGAAAAAATCAGTTAAGCAGAGCTAGTATCATGTACACATCAGCAATTAGGAGGTAAATGGCTATCAATATCATCATTGAGGCTGGTAGTGTTTCCATTTAGTCTGTGAATAAAATGACAGGAGATGCCATTCCCATATTTTTAAATAGAGCACTCAGAAATTGGATAGATGTATTTTAGCCCAAGGCACAGCTTACCACATACATATTTTACCATCCCATTGTCTTCTGAAAAGAATGAGGCTTAACTGGGAGAGATGAGGAGAGGGAGGAGAATGAGAAAGAGAAAGAGAGAGAGGGAAAGCGAGAGTAGCACAAGAGCAAAAGCACATGGAGAAAGAAAATCCTCTGCAAGAGACAATCAAGTGAACTGAATGTGATAAAAGACTACCATGAGTCTCACCATCAGAGACATTAAGATACAAAGTACAGAGTAGAGGGTAGAAAAAGAGGAGAAAAGATGAGTGACACATTAAAAAAGACAGCAGAATAAAACACACCTTCATCACTATAAGAATGCAGGTTAAAATTATACTGAATTCACAATATGTTTTGTGGGTTCAAAGACCATGTATGCAATCACAGACTTCTTGTTATATTTTCCAGAGTTCTGTAAGTCCTTAATGAACAGATTTATTCCAGACAACAAGTTACTGGGGAGCAGTGAACAGCAAATGCCAGTTCTTGCTGCAAGTGGCAGTCCTTAAAGTTTTAAATGGCTCATTTTACTGAGCTTGTATCTAGTTGACAGACACTGGAAATGACTAACTGTTCAAGCCTGTTTCTTATTCAAGACAAGTAGAACGCAATATGGTATATGGTATGTCTTGCGTCTGAAAAAGAAATGTAACTCATTCCTCTATTTATAAATTATAAAAAAAAAAAAACTGGAAAAGAATGAGCTAGACATACAAAAATACGTGAATCCTAATCTGCCAAGAGACCAAAAAGTTAACAGTCTTCTATCAAAACAATCAGATATAAAAAAAAAATCTAACTTCAGAAAGCCTAAGAGTGGTCACTTAGGAGAAGATGCTGTTTTTTGTTAGTAACTCTTGAGGTAAGCTCCCTTCTAAACTTGACTGTCCTTTTTATTGTATAATACAGAATGCAAGTTTCAGCTTTGAAGTTATGAGACCCTTAGAATAGGATTATCATGAAAACCACTCTTTCTCTTGCTCTATCTGCTATAGCATATACAGTGTCACAGGTATGCTATTAAATACAGCACATTCTCATGATCTATTGCAGGATAGTCTTCAGAAGCAGAGCATCTTGTAAGGTAAGCAGGGAGTCATTCCTCTCAGTACAAGAACTAGAGGGCCTGAAATGGAAATAGCAAGTAGCAGGTTCAAAACAAAGATAGACATTTCCCTCACAATGTGATGAAGCTTTGAGCAGGAGGTAATGTTTCTAAAAGTATACATACGCTCAAAAATTACTCTTCTTGGAAAGAAAATCAATCAGGAGCTGTTAAGCTTCAGTGCAGAAAGTCGTTGAACCCTAAGTTCAGGTGCAGGGGATCATTTTGACAAAGCCTCACTGCACATTCAACGTGTTTTTACATTCCTCTCTAGACAACTATGTCATAACTGGAGACTGAGTGCTGGTCTAGACAAACCTTTAGTCTGACAAGATGTAGCCATACATTTCCATTAGTATTCATAAACATATGTTACATAAAAGGCTATCATTTCTATTTAGTATGTATGAAGTAGGAAATGTTGTTTGCATTGTCTATTTCCTTTCACTTTTCCTTTCTTCTCTGAACTGACACTGGCATCCCTAAAACACAGTTGGGCTGTATTATGTTAGGCAATGTACACAGGTAAAAGGTGCTTCTTCAGCTGCTTATGCTTCTCTGCACTGCTCACCAGTGGACAAAAAGAGAGAACAACTCTGCTGATTTCATAGTGGCAGAGAATTACTTCAGCACTAAATACTCTGAGCCCTGTTGTTGAAGAAGCAGTGGCTTGCTGCAAGTCTCACTCACAGTCTGGCTGTATCAGAAGCTACCCTTAAGGTCTTGTTCCAATATACGGGCCATAGCTTCTCCACAGTTTAATCTCTGCAGTCATGTTTTATTACAATTCAATCTGTAATTAAAGCAATCTCAGTTATAATGCAAATATCTGTAAAACGTGAAAAGGAAGCATGACAGTGTGTCCTGTTCAGCTGATTCTGTTTCTCTAAGGCCCCTTTACACTTCTCATCAGTACTGAGATGGCCTCAAAATTAATGTAAATTATGTATTTTCCCTTTTTAAGGACTCTTTGCAGTGCCAGAGAGACATAAAGGGGCTTTAGTTTAAAGGTAATTGGACCTCACTTCAATCTCTCTCAATCTTCCTCTGTGTATGCGTATGAATGCATGTATGCTGAAATATATACCAGGTCTATATGCCTGTGGAAGGATTGGTACTTTTCTTTTTCTAATTTTTGCTAAGAAAAGTATAAAACCATAGAGTGAATTTTAAGCAGTCGGAAGGCAGTCTTCAGGTATTGTACTGCATAGTCCTGATCTAGTCAGGTGTTGATCTTCAGCTGCTTCAAACAAGGCTTCAGTGACTAGGTTCCAAAGCATTGCAAATAAGAATGGATAGAACAGATAGGGCTCTGAAACTGAAATATTGTAGGCAAAAAGAAATACAGACTGGGGTATTTTTTCTGTTTATATAAAAATGCTTATATGTATGTATATGCGTCCAAGAGTGCTTTATCCTTTTCTTGAAATATTCAAGCTAAAATACCCTGTGTGTTGCAGGGACAGGCTGTGAGCAGGAGTCTGCCGTGTGCTCTTTGCCATAGAGCAACACTGTAAGTCCCCTGTCTTCAATATGTGCTAAAATGAGATTACACAGAGCAGACTCTTCTCTGCAAGTTGGTATTACAATCATCCTTTTGTCTTTGTGCAGATTCTGGGTGGAAATTCCAGAATATGAACCAAATCCTTCCATAAACACAGTCATTGACTCAAGTGTCTCTTGGAGCATGTCCTTAGCCACTCCATTCTACTTATTCCACTGTTTCTCTCTTCTCACTACTTCTTTCTTATTTTGATGCAATGTAGAAGATTTTCGGGAAATCCACAATGACAAAGCTTACAATAATCTCAAATTTGAATGTTCTCTGTTGGCTTTTAATGCTTATGCCTAGCATTTTATTCTAAAGGACCTCATGTATAACCTAAAATATTTCAACAGGATCTTCCAGTCTATCTATAGTTACCCTATGAGAGAGAAATGGTACGGCTGATTTTACCACAGAGGCACACACTCAACCTTTTAGCATTCTCATAAAACTTCCTTCCTGCAGACAGCTTCTCACCAGGTGCTTCTGCCAAAGCATTAAATCTGAAGGTTGAATGGGGTGTCCCCTATTAGCGAAGCCTCTGTCCTGATCCAAAGCCCAGAGCAAGATCAGTGGGAAATGTATCACTGATTTCACTCAGTTTAAGAAAAGGGCAGTAGATTCCCATGAGAGAAGACTTTGAGAAAACAGAGGAGAAAAAAATGTCTTGCAGCTTTTTCTTTTCAAATTTTCAAATCCACAATTCAAAGAAACATTGTAAAAAAACCTGAGATGTCCCTGTATACGCCTACTTAGATATGTACTTACATACTAAATATGCATTCACTTAGTTTCTTTTTTTGTGCAATTCCAAATAGTCTTAATATTAGCAAAAGATTGAATGCCAGCTTACAGTGTCCATCAGAAAAGTGGAAGATTCTAGCAATGTATCGCACAGTATAATCTCTACTAACAAATGTTACTTCTCAGTCAGTATCACAGCATTGAACTTGCAGTCAAACTGATGCTTTGAGTACCATTTGCTTCTGCTGAATTTCAGAATACTGCCTCATTTGTAGAACTTGGATTTAAAGTTGCTATTTTTCTGATGTCATAGTCTTTCTCTAGTAATAACAGATGGTATATGGCAGTTCTGAGGTGAAATTCTGACTTCCCCAGCTGTGTTGTTTCTATTATTATAACTGTTATTGTTATTAAATGCTGAGCTGGTAGCCCATCCTGTTACTTGGCTGAAAATTGCCATTATCCTGCTTTCAACTGTTTATAATACTGATAGATGGAAGATCACATGGATTTTTTATGGGGTTTTTTCATGCTGTTATGCGTTTTTTCCTTTCTCGCATTTTTTAAAATGAAACATGGGGAAAAACTTGGAAGTATGCCCACACCTCAAGTTCTGATTTCATGGAAATACTATATACTTCAGAGAAGGAGCTGACTTTTGGGCCAAGAAGATGTCTTTTGCCAACCTAGTGAAAATTTAAGCTAATTATAATGCTGAAAAGTCATGGTTTGCACATTGCCATGTTTTCTTTGACCTTAGTGTTTCCTTTGACCTTATGGAGCCTCAAATCTCTGGACACTCTTAGAAGTGTACATGGATGCATGTGACCAGATTATATTTATATATAACCTAATGACATATCAGGGTTGAGCATGCTGCAGGCAGAAAACCTGGACAAAAGCTGGCATTTTCTTTGGCTGTTTCTTCTGAATGCTCCATGCCACGTTCTGACTGGACAGTAGAGATGAGAGCAGAAACCTGTATTTGAAGGACTTCATTGGCCTCAGTGATGTTCAGACAGTAAGGAGGATAAAAAGTCCACATTCACATATAAAAGCAATGAAATCTAGAGCAAAGGAAAAAAGGAAAGAGTTAGTTGTGACTTGAGTTCTGGAGGGACTGTTTGAACCAGGAAGAGGAATGACGATGGATGCCTCTTGGTGTAGGGAGCTGACAGACTACTTGAGTAGGGACCATGGGATGAGAAACAGGGCTGGAACTGACTTAAACCATAGGACTTGCCACACAAGGTGGAAAATTAGTCTAGGACCAATCTGGAGAAACAAAAGCAAGGGGACCTACCTTTCAAGACACGGTGCTGTAAGAGGGGACTGGGAACAGCTCAGCCAAAGTTTGTCAGGGACCTGGGGAAAGAAGGTACAGAGGACTGCCAAGGTCTGACATCTGTGGCTAAGATCAAGGAAAGTTGTACTGCATATATACAGAACTGTCTAAGATATTACACAGGCCTAAAAATTGAGTTCTCATTTGGGTTGAATATTAGCAGTCAGGATAAGCTATTACTTCCATTTAACAAGAGTATTAGCGGTTTTTACATGCTGCAGCAAAATTCCTCTTTCCAGGTAGGCTTGCTCAGGCACTATCCTCTTTGTCCTTAGCTCAGCTTTGTTTCACAGAAGGCTCAATTTGACCCATAACAAAAGTACAAAATTTTATGATATGGGAGGAATAAAAGTTTAATTGGCATGGGTTTAGTCTGGTTTTTTTTTTATTAATCATTGGAGAAGGCAGAAGTATTTTATGTAGGTCATCCAAAACAAGACTCACTGAATGCTTTTTCCTCTCCTCATCATCATCTGCTTTGTTTATGCCATGCTAAAGGCAACTTAATTCATACACTTTGAAAGTGCTAAATGTTACAATACAATTTGTCTACTGGTGGGAACTGGGACAGCTACACAGGAGAAAATGAAACTGCTGGAGTTTATAACCAGATTATAGTTACATCCTGGGCTAGTGTTAGTTTTTATTTCAGGGGCTAAGATGAGTTGATTTTGTCCTACGAAATTTTAGTGCACACACCTGGGAAAAGAAAAGATGATCTGAAAGTTTGAGGTTTTCATCTAAGCTGCTTAGATCCTGTTGTGTTAGTGTGATGTGTTGTGGTATTTTTTGAGTGACTTGAGACTGGTGTCATCTCACCTCACCTTAAACATTTGATGAGAGAGAGATGCCTACATTAGGGGTGTTACCCCCTTCCCCAAGATCTAAATAGCCTGTAGACGCATAACGTTGTTTGTGGTGGTCTTTGATCTGTTTGAATCCCTACAAAAATACTTCTGATCGTGGATTTTTAATTGATTTCATCTGAGATTAAGTCCTGCAGATTTTGGTGGGAAATAAATTGTTTCTGTGACAGTGGTTTAGAAAAAAAATTACGCTGAACACAACTTTGGTTGCACTAGGAATAGCCTTAGAAAGGAAGATTTATAAGCAGAGTATCCAGTTTGCCAGTGAAAGCTGCATACTGTGTTGCTGTGTATCATAGGGGTCCATCACCTGTCATATGGATAGAAAACACCTTATAGAAATGTATTAGACAAACAGACCTGAAATATCATGGTGATCTATGGTAGAGTTGCATATCTTCTGGCCTGCCACATTCCTCTGGCCAGGCTAGCTTCAAAGACTGCTTTTCCTGAGATGAAGCCTGATACCCTGATTGCTCAGAGAAGTAATTTAGCCTATATTTCTTTATGTATTTGTCTCTTTGTTTTGGCATTATTCATGTCATCACTGCAATTTTTATTTCTGAAACAAATGGCATCATGATTCTAATGAAAGCATATGTTATTTCCCATTGCAGTATTTTCTAAGAGAACATCTACCACACGTAATCTGAAAATGATACATTTTTCAACTTTGGGAGTGTTTCCTAGAGGCAACATTTCCCACATGCTCAGTGGCAAGTAGCCTTAGCACTGAAACTCATGTAGTAACAGAGAATCTTATGCTAAGCAGGTAATTGCTGATGAGAATACATGCTGTCACTCTACTGTTGAGAAGTCTTTGCTATATTAGGCATATAGTTATAAATATAATGGATTGGTCCATAATGGGTATGTCATCTTTTTATCAAATCTAGCTGATATTAAGGTCCTTATTTTGGTGGTGCATTGTGTTTAAGTAAACATCTATTAGCATAGATCTGTTAGCATTCCTATTATAAACACATCTTTTCAAGAAGACATAATGTGGGAGCAAAGTTTAAACTAAGCTACAAATTCTTTGTCTTTAGATAATGAATTCACTTAATATGTATAGTGTAGAAAAGATTATGTCATGAGAGATCATGTAACAAAAAAATATAATGAGATAACTCAGAGATAAATGTGAGGATATGTGTGTGTCTGTCTTACACGATTCCCTGTACTTTGAATGCTTTCCATCTTTAATATTCCTCATTTCAAGTATGTATGTAAAAAATTACATATGACTGTGTGCAACATGTAATTATAGGTGTTATGTGTCCCATCATAGTAGAGAGGAAGCAGCCTTTTTATGTGTATATGATACTGGAGCATGATTATCTGAATGTATATATCAATGAGAGCATCAAAGAAAATAAGAGAGGGAAAAGGGCTCTTAAACTGCATAAAACTGTGCAGTGCTGAGCTGTTGTTCCTGATAATTCCTCCATGTCATGCTGTTTGCTTCAGTGAGATAGCTTGTGATCCTACTGGTTTTGTTGGACCAAATCCATTATTTCCAGTATTGCTTTCAGTAGAAGAGTTTTCATATGGTTGATCACATGCTATTGCCTCGCCATTTCAGGATAGGCCCTTCCATCCTTAATGCACACTGCACATATGTAGTGACAACGCTACAGGGCAAGTCATGGCGCATTCCTGTGCTGGTTGTCCTGCCTGAAGGGCACACCCCAGGTAAGCTGCATTTGCCCAGCCTGCAGTGCGTGGCTCCTGAGGCTGCCTAGCAGCGTAGGCTCATAGTATGTATGAGCAGGCAAGGATTGCACAAGCATTCCTGCAAAAGGGTGATGAAATTATGAGTCTGATCCTGCCAAATGGTACCCAGGGCTCTCAGATGGCCTATGCTCTGCCTGCAGTCCAGGGGGCAAGTGCTGGGGCAGAGGCTGCGGAAAGTCAGACACACTTTTTGGGGACTGCTCTCTTCAAAGGATATGGACACAGCTGTCTCACCTCTTCTCTTATATCCCAGTGCTACATACAGTATTGAACATGTGTCATGGGAATTTATAGGGAGCATTGTTGCTGTTTTAGCCATTTAAATTTCATTCATTTCCTTGATAGTTCTGTTAAGGACATACAAATGTCCCTTTTAAAGAAAGAAACAGAAAAAATACTATATACTTCCTAGTCGTCATTGTAAATACTGAGTTTAATTCAAATATTGTTTGAATGTGACTTAGAAAATAAAGTGCAGGCTCAGCGGAATGATGATTTTTAAAGCAGAAAGCATTACAAATGAAACTCCCAAGGATACGTAAAAGAACTCCTGATTTCCACCTAAAAAGATCTTGATTTCAAAAGAAGTTTTACCTGAGTAAAGATTTGTCAAGATTCAGAGTCTCTATCTAAAAGCAGTCCCTCTTGAGGGGTGCTTTATGATCTGTGCAGAGCAATAGCACAGAAGAATGACAGCCTGGTCCAAAACTCATTGAAATCAAAGTTGGTATTTCCATTATTCAGAAGAAGATTATATAGTGATACACAGGAAAATATCAGGAATTATTCCATCAGCCTTCAGAGGAAAATATTTAGTTGTAAGCATTATTGTTGATGGCAACTACTATGCTTATAGTTCCAAGAACAGCAGCTCTTCTTAACACAGTATTAAAACAAAAAATATGTACGTTTTCTTTTTTTTTTCTTTGAAGATGGTGAAACTTTTAAATCATTCTGAGCAGGACAAGAAGGTGTCTATAATTCAATGATCTTTTGCATGAAACAGTTTTGAGGCACACTCTATGACTTTTATTACAGCTTGTAAAATTCCTGTAAAATGAGTATTTTTCTCATTTACTGATAAATACTTCATGCATTTACGATTTTTCTTATATGATGCTTTGAAGAAATTAAATATAAAAATTATACCTTTATTAGTAACCTGCATTTTAATGCAACAGGAATAAAATTCAATTTCACATGTTAAGACCATACAAAATTTTCATATTCATTACATTTTACAGCAGGTATGACTGTTTTTTCCTCTTACATTAATGCAATTTGAATAGCCTAGCTAGATGTTTGGCTTTAAAACCGCAGAATCTTAGAATCATAGAATAGTTTGGGTTGGAAGGGACCTTAAAACAATCATCCAGCCCATCCCCCAAAATAATTTGTTCAAGAATGGAACTGGTCACCTGCATAGACATTTGGTGAGGTTTTCACTTCCACCTTTCCCCAGACTTAAACTTCTGTTCTTTTAAAGCTACATGTCTAGGAGACTTGGGATTAGATTGCTTTGAGATGCCCATTTTGACTTTGAAGGGGCTTGGTTTTCAAGGGAGCTAAGAAATTACCTGTTTTCTGCCAATCTGCTGTCTTCCAGATATCTCAAACTAGGTGTCCAGAAGCATAAATCTCATTAAAAGTGTAGGCTTAACTCTGGCACCTCTGCAGATGAAAGAATATTTTGATTGGAAAATTGAACTAGTGCAGATAGATAAATCTCAAGAGATGGACTAATGATTGGGTAAAGATGTTACTTTCCCAGCTGTCTGTCCATGCTGCTAGGAGCAGTTACTGTTCAACAGGGGCAGCAGAATGGGAGTTGCTCAGTGCAGCACATGCAGTCTTAATCTCCTGCTAAGTGCTGTCTAGTGGAGATGTCTATGAGTGGTTTGAAACAATGCTTCTAGTAAGGATGAAATTGTGCATCACATTGGAGTATTAACTCTGAAACTTTGGGGATTATTCAACTTGTGATTGTTCACTGTTTCATTGCTAGTTTGGATGTTCAAAGCATATAATAGATAGTACATACAAAACATAGACCATAATACAAGGGTCTGTTATGAATTGACTTACAAGTCCATTCTTCTAAGCTTTTTGCACAGTGATTTGCAAGGCTTGGGAAAATCCTGCTACTCTCTGTGTTCCATTCCCTGATGCATCATGCTGCGAGTTCCAAACCTTCCTTGTTCTCTCTGATTTGCTAAAATAATCATGAAGAACTTACCTTTATGTCCCGTCTTACCTTACAGCTCCAGAAACAACTGTCTGAGCTGGACGAGGATGACTTATGCTATGAATTCCGTCGAGAACGTTTCACCGTCCATCGCACTCATTTGTATTTTCTACATTACGAATATGAGCCTGCTTCTGACAATACTGATGTGACTCTGGTGGCACAACTTTCAATGGACAGGTAGAGAAAAATCTCTTGTTCATCTGGAAGTGTGAGACAATTAATGTTTTCTTACAGAGAAATCTAACTATGTAATGCTCTGAAGAGAGAAAAAATGCCCTTTCGTAGAAACTTGGATGTTATATCATAAAGACCTTTCCTGAATTAGGAGTAGCACAGGTCAATATCAGTCAGATACCCAAACTGCCATTCTGCATTGCACACATGAGTGTGAGTAGAGTTCATGAGAGTCTGAATACTGGAACTACAGGATTGTCAGTCATTATTAGTGTGTGGCATTTTGCAGCAACTTAGATAAAACAGATGTTTGTAATAGAATTAGGCGAGCAGTTGTAGCTGACCAAGTTCTTTCACATGGTATTTTCTTATTAGAGGATGTCAGTTTTGCTTTTACTGGCATTTTTCTTGCAGAAAATTTCAATTAGTAATTTTTCTCCTAGTGAGAATCAGAACTAAACTTTTTAGTTTCAAATTAGGAAGCTGAAAATTATACTTTTTATTTAATATTCTAGTGTGAAATGAAAAATGGATATTTGAGCAAAGTCACTGCATCTTCGTACAAGTGTTCCTTTTCAGAAGAACATTTCAACTTTTAGTTTTGATGTAAAGCAGAATTTAACTGGTCTTTCCTTTGGGGAAAAAATTCCATTTCATGACAAGCTCCACCTGCACCTTTCTGATTCTCACCTTTGCAATTAGTTGTTTTTCAGAAGCTCTGAAAGTGCAGTCTGGATCAGCCAGCTTAGTGACATCCTGGAATTTTTAGTCCTTTCTTTTTTTTCTCATTTCGAATTTAGTCCAAACTTTGTAGTTACTACTATCAGAGTGGGTTACGAAACAAATCAGAGGTCCTTGAATATTAGCCAGAAATTGATTACTTTCTTTAGCATAGCATGTACAGTATACAACATGACCTGTGAATAACTTCACTGCTACTCTAGTAGAAGGTCAGCAGTATTCCAGGAGGGTTGCAGGAATTGAGATCAACAAAACATTTACATTCTGTTTTAAAAATGAACAGAAATGAATGAGGAGTGTTCTGTTCCACTGGTGCCTCAGCACTGCATCCTGCACATTGTGTTATGATTTGCTATGCACATCCGTGTCTGTTCTATTGATTTTTAATTGAGGAAACATTTTTTTAAGTGTTCACAAACCTTTGAGTAAAAAACTAAAATAAATTAAGCCAGACCCTAAGCGAGTGCCACAATAAATTAGTAAAGCTGGTGTGTGCACATGGTATATTTTCCCCCCAGAATTTAATTCAAAAGAATGAGCCGGGGCTCAGTGCTGATTCACTGGCACTGATGCAAAGTCTGAGCATCTGTTTCCCTTTCTGGATCCTCACTGGGGCACATGTTTTTATTGATAGACAGAACCACACATTTTTATTCAGAAAGAACAGCCATCCTGATACTATGCAGGAAAAATCTTCCCTACTTTGCTAGTGTGTTGCTATAAATTACTGATTTGAGTTGGAAATACTTTCTTTCAGCTAAAATCAATAAATAATATCATACCAAAGAACTGTTTAGCTGCTTTGTTTTCTTTCACACCTTTTAGTTACTGCCTTATTTTTTTGTATCTTCTTCAAACCACTTTTATTAAACTCCTCTAATGCAGCTATAGACATTTAAGAATAGTGTCTCAGATGTAAAAATGACATGTACATAAACAATGTGCTGTACACTACATTCCTGCATCGTTCTTAGAAATGATTCTCTTACATGAGGAAAAGCAAAAAAAAAAAAACTCCCAGCATTTCCAATTATAGTCCTATTGGAGATGAGACTAACCTGACTATCGTGACTATCGTGACAGACTTAGGTTTGCCTGTCCTGTAGGCTTGGGGAATGGAAAAGAAGGATACAATTTAGGAGTTAGCATTATTTTCTTTAGATAGAAGCCTTGAGGCAGATTTCATTCAGTTCTGTTCATTATTGGTTAATTGTCACTTTTGTACTGATGTGTCTTTTCCTTGAATAATGGCTTAGTTGCATCACTGTGGTTTTCTTGCTTGAGTTGTGGCTCAGCCTTTTTAAAAGCTTGGCATGTACCTGGGGTTCAGAACTCAGAGTAGGAGTTACCAAAATGTGAGGTCAGGATGTGGAAAAGGAAAGACGTGATTAGCAATACACTGCTTGAAATCTGCATTAGAATGAGTTGTAAACCAGTTGAGTATTCTTAAGAAGAAAAGCAAAAACAATCTTGCAATTGAATTCCTGAAAAATTCACTTAGCTGAAACAGACCTTTAAAAAAATTTACTGGCTAAATGATGATCTCATTATTGTGCAGTACAGCTGTACATTTATTTTCTCTGGAGTCCTTAAGAGAACACATTCCTCAAGACCACTAAAAAACCCCAAAATAAGTTGGTCATGTTGCACTTAGAAACTCCTACATTTTATAGTCAAAGGAGACTGTTGTAACAACCTACAGAGAGCAGATTATGGAGAATCACCTAGCATGTAGTCCCTGAATCAAACTCAAGGAAGTAGATCCTGTCAATGAGAACAACACAGCAAAATGGAGTATTCTAAAGGGTACTAAACTATCCAGCTGGAAACTTATACCAGCAAAACCCAGTTTCCTTGTAACTATCATGAAAAGCTTTGCAGACATTGTCAGGTGTGCTGTTTAAATAAGTTATGTATGCAATTTGTCCACCGTGTGGCATCCTTAAAAGGCATTTTGCTATATTTTTTACTAGGCAAGTGTTCCATTTTTAAAAGGGTGCCCTAAATCCGAGTGCTGATGGATTGGAGTCTCCTGATTAATAGGTTTCCACTAAGCTGGCAAAAGGCAAAGCGAAAAAAGTATTTTTCTTTATTTATTATTTGGGTAGTCAAAATTCTAAAGCCTTTACATGCCTTTTAGATATTTTTTTATCAATCTGTGTTTTGAATTTGTCTGTATGTTCTAGGCTGATAATAGCCTTTGTTTCAATAGTAGACAAAAATAAAATAATGTACCACATGTTGACTAGTGAAGGTAGTATCTCATATCTAAGGAAAAATATATCTTCTTAGATGTCATCCTAATTATTCAGAAATGCAGGAAAAAGCTATAAATGTTAAGTCAGACTGTGTGTTTACTGGTGTATCATTCCTTTGTTTTGTAAAGCTTAGGGAGATTGTAGGAAGGGGAAATTATTTTCTCTGATCATGATGATGCAGAAAATTTTTCTTGTGTTTTGTTTAAATATTAATAGGAAAAATCCAGTAATGTGGATTTGGAACAGACAAAAAATAGTAATTTTGCATAGTCTACTCTTCCTAATGTTTAATAGAATATCTGGCTAGGCTGCATAGCTTCCTTCCCCTTTGTATGAACTCGAGAGGCTTTGTAATCAGTCCTAGCTGTATTTTTGAGAGGCACATCTCAATCTCTAGACAATCCTCTATAAATTACCCAAAGTGCTGAAACGATTTGGACCAGGTTGGATTTGATTTACGTTTGCATATGAAATCTTTCATTGTCATTTTCATCTATAATATTGTAAGTGCTAGAATTTTTTTAAAATATACATCAATACAACACATTTTGAAAAAGAAATTTGAGATACTGCTAAAACATATATGAGTTAGTACTTTTAATTTTAATGATAGTTTTGTCTGAAATGTTCTTTTGATATTCCACAGAAATGTCATGTCTCTCCTTCCTTCCCTCCTTACTCCCTATTAATAGTAAATCCTGTTTCTATTGATGTGTCATCCTTTTGCCCTTTTTCTGATAGTAAGTCTTCTGTTAGTTAATGCAAATGTTCACATAAGCCAGTATTCCCTTGACCTGTCACTTTTAACACCTTTTAAGATCTGACTAACTGCCTTCCAAAAATTTGTAGAAGGTTTTCCTGAACAGGAGGTAAAATGATCTGTGGATCTATACTCCTCTATCCTCTCCAAGATTATTGAAGATCATTGTAGTGTTACTGTGTGAGAATAGCTTGACCTGAAATGTGAATTGGGCACTGGACACTGTTGAAAATTATGAGACTGCTATCCTGTAAATAGATCGTGGGGACAGATCACTGCAACTGCTCAAAGTTCCCATCAGACATCTGGGTATCCCACAGTCCGTGGGTTTTCCTGCAGCATCAAAGGTTAGGCATAAAACGATGGTATTGATTTCACCAAGCTTTAGGTATGAGTTGTATATGTGTGTACCTGGCCTAGGCCATCTCAGGTTCCATTGGATTCAGTGAAATAGGCATATCTAGGGTGCAGTCTATCTGTCCAGGAGACATCAACTTATCATCTTAGATGACTTGTGCTATGGAAATATTTATTGCTTTCTACAACATTCAAAATGTCCCCAGTCTGTCTCAACAATATCTGCATTTGATCAGGTAAACCCATGCAAAGAGTCCCAGACAAGGAGAGAGCTTTTTCTTATTTTCACCCTTCCTCTTTCAGGCTCCAGATGCTTGAAGCCATCTGCAAACACTGGGAAGGTCCAATCAGCCTGGCACTCTACCTTTCTGATGCAGAAGCCCAGCAATTTCTGCGCTATGCTCAGGGCTCGGAAGTACTGATGAGCCGCCACAATGTTGGCTACCATATTGTGTACAAGGAGGGCCAGTTCTACCCTGTGAATCTGCTAAGGAATGTGGCCATGAAACATATCAGCACGCCGTACATGTTTCTGTCTGATATTGACTTCTTGCCCATGTATGGACTCTACGAGTACCTCAGGTAATTGGACAGTGGAGGAATTCCCACTGTCACCTGTGATTTCACCCTTTCCACACCTCAGACTTCTCACAATACTCCCAAAACAAAGTTGTTTGAGCAGATGTGAAGGAGACAGCTTATAGACATTTGAGGTGTGACAATGCCCAGCAAAGCATAAGAATTTTTAGAGTCGAGGAAAGGGCTATAACTGGAAATAAAGCAATATGGTTGGGAAAAAAACCCCAAAACTCAGGTCTAAATGTGAGCCCTGTTAGCCACTAGAATAATTCCCACTGGGCTGCAGAAGAATCAGTTTGAAAATTGAACTGGATTAAGTGTTACTCAGTGTCCAAGAGCATCATGTATTAGCAGAGATGTGAACCACACGATTTCTCTAAACATCCCTGGTTCTTAATGTCAGTGACAGAAAGAACATGCAAAGAATTATTGAACTTGTCCATGTGGCACACTCTTAATGCAGTTCCTTGTCTTGAAAAGAGGTTGATGAGTCTAACCATGCCAAAAATATGAGTGCAACACCAACCAGCACCTGTCAAGGCAAAATAATTGGCATGAGGAAACTGAGAGGAGTAACATCGTTGTATATTGTATGATAATGTGTGTGAACAGGTTGGGCTGAGCAAACTACAGAGCTCTGATCCATTAACTGTGCCTTTTTTTAATAAAGACCTTTTTCCTCCTGCAGAGACTGGTCATCTGAGGCCAAAGCATAGAGCAAGGAGGACACCCTGTGGCCAGACAGGAGGATGTCAGTTCCTTAGTCCTGACCAGTTTTGCTTTTCATCTCTGTTCTAATTTGGTAAAAGTTGATCAAAGTGTTCCAGCGAGGGCCTGCCTGCAGGTTTTCCCTTTCAGTTCATAATCCTGGGGTTTTGGAGTGTAAAGGAAATTATGCCTTATGGAGAAATTTCTTTGTTTCAGGCTTAACAACTCAGTAAAGCATATATGGGACCAAATTCACTGTTCAGAGGGATGGAGTACCTCTTCTGTGAGGAAAGGATGAGAAACTTGAGCCTATTCAGCCTTGAGAAAGAAGGCTTCAGGGAGATCTTATTACAGCCTTCTAGTACATAAATGGGGCTTATAAGAAAGATGGAGACAAACTTTTTATCAGGACCTGTTGAGGTAGGACAATGGGAATAGTTTTAAATCAAAAGAGGGTAGAGTTAGGCAAGATAAAAGGAAGAAGTATTTTTCAATAACGATGGCAAAATTCTGGAAGAGATTACCCAGAGAGGTGGTGGATGCCACATCCCTGGAAACATTCAAGGTCAGATTGGACAGGGCTCTCAGCGACTTGCTCTATTTGAAGATGTCCCTGCTTCCTGCAGGGAGCTTGGACTAGGTGGTCTTTAAAGGTGCCTTCCAATCCAAACCATTCTATAGCTTTTAAGACACTGGATATCAATTGTATTGTTGAAATGTTATCACACTGCATCATCTTGTTTCCCTCAACTTGTGCTATGAGGACTCCATAATAATTATTTCCCTTGCACACATTACCTATCTCTGGATATGTGTAGAGAGAGTTGTTAGTTTCTCTGTTTTTCAGTGTTAGTGTCAGATACTGTTATATTTCTTGAGCTCAATGCTGGACACAATAAGGATATCAACTGTTGTTACTGGCATTTACTGCCACAAAAAGAACTTGTTCCTCTGTGCTGCTTCATGATGCACTGATGGGAGCCAGCAAGGAAAGGAAGAAGAGAGGAGAGAAGACTGAATGATGTACCACAATATACTTGAGATATTACAACCACAGAAATAATTCTCCTACGGTGATAATGTATTACAGAACTAAGTGAACAGTGGTGCCACCCGTTGGTAATGTTTCAGAAAAAAAAACAGATTCTCTCTGAGAGCTGTTGCATTTGAGACTTTATGTTACTCTGACAGCCTTTTGTAAAGCCCATACCACCCTAACTCTGACTGTTAGTCCCTGTTGCCTGGGAATACTGGAATTTCTAGTCTGCTACTACCATCTCTCTACAAAGGGAGTAGTAGATGTTTTTTTACATGTGGACTAGAGATTTTTGTTGCTTCTTCAATAATGATTTTTCTAAGAAAAGTATCAGGGATGTGCAGTAAGATTATTTTAAATATAGATACCCTGTGTATTTCTGCATTGACTGTTCCCACTGCCTCTGCAAGTAACTGATTAGTGCTATCTAATGGCAGGGATTGTTTTTTAGAGAAACATACAAATATTTTCATCTTCGTTTCCTTAGATAGAACAACCATAAGCAAGTATAAATAGAGTGGTGTTTTGGGCATCACTTTGTGCAGAATGAACTGGAAAAGTCCCTCTCGCTGCAAGTTTGCTGATTTACGTATATTGCATATTGTGTTTTCGCAGATAATCTCAGAAAGAAAGGAATCTTGAAAAACATTTTCAACATACTTTGAATGTCTTGTATGTGAAAGGTTACAGTCAGTTTTGAAGGAGAAGCTGTTGGAGCTGGTGGTTACCTGTCACTTTATGTATCTGTTGCTAGTGCTTAGATTTGTGCTTTTTAAGCTTTTTTCACAGCTACTAAGTGAGACCATTTCAATGTTTTTGTCTCCATCAAACAGACTTTTAATCCTCCCTTACTGTTCTGTGAAGTACAAAAGGAAAGAATTGTATCATTTAAAGATTTCCTGTTTATGGAACTCAGACATTTTCATGATCTGTGCTGAGTCAACGTCTTTTGTTGTCTTCCCTCATTAGTTATTGAGGTCATCTTGTCATCGCCTCAGAGGTAAAGGCTCCTTCTAGTTGCAACAAGTAAGGTGTTTGGGTCATCCTACAGTGACTTCTAACATAAAATAACTAGACAGGCTGCTTATCTACAGTTGACATAGCTAGAATTAAAGTTCTTTCCTGGCACATTTATGTAAAATATGCCTTTTTCTTCCAGTGACACGTTTAGCATGAACTGGGACCTGGCATCCAGTATCTATCTGCAGGTTTTATACCTGTCCCTGCAATGTGAGTTGTGAAGTATTTCTGTTTGTTTTTCAGTGCCTCAGCAAGAGACATTGTTCAGGTTGTACCTATTGGTTTGTATTTGCTGATGGCCTTTGTAGGCTATGCATTCATTTCTTTTGCAGAGAGGAGGAGCATTCTAATGAATTTGACAGCGGATTGACAGCTCTTACCACAAGATCTGTGACTGCCTATGTGACTGTGTATTTGTTATCTCCAAGCAACCACTTTCAGAGTCCTGGTGGTGGAAGCTAATTTGAATTAATGGACTCTTTTTCTTCCCCTTTTTTTTATCCTGAATTTAGTGCTTTAGGATTAGGTTGCTGCTCTTTCTGTGTCTGAGCTTCTCTATCCTATCATTATATTCCATGTATCTGGCAACACTAACAGTGAAAATTTTCCTATTCAAAGTATCACAGAGCCAGTCAACCAATAAATGGCACATCCACTCAACAGGAAAAGAAGTCACTCCACAGAAAATGAAAAGGTAGATTTGCTTCCAAGAGAAAGAGGTTAGATTTTCAGGTTGTTGTCCAAGAAGTAGATCACCACCAAGTTAATCAGAAGAAAATGGAAGTTGCTTTTTTCTCTATCAAGTCCTCCCTACCATAATCGTAGTTCAAATGTCCTCTGTTGTCCTTTGTCACTCAGGTTCAACACCTGGATGTCAGCGCTGATTCCTTCCTCCCTTTACATTAGTCCTCTATGTCACCTAGTCCACATCAAAGGCAGGTGATACTACTGGGAGGTCAGTGCTGCTGGACTTCTTGTCTGAGCGTGTCTTAAATCTCAGCTCAGTTTTGGAGAGTCCCTCCACTTGGACCTTGCCAACTGTACAGGGTCTGGCTGAGGTGGAGTTCATTTCCCCATAGCAGCCCTCACAGTGCTGTGCTTTGCTTTGTTAGCTAGAACATCAACATGCACCAGAGATGCTCACATATCTCTAGAAAATATTTCTGCCAAGATTATCCTGCTATTTTGTTTCACTCTGGAAGTATCTCCAGCAGTACTCTGTGTTTGACTATATCCACTAGAAGTGTCTTCTTTTCAGACCTTTGCTTCTCTCCGTTTACATAAGTTTTCATGTTGACCTTTAACAGTACAAGTGATTTCAGGCTCTTCTATCAGTGTGTTCCCTCTGCCTTTTGATTTTCTTCCTGAAGGTACTGTCATCTGTCCTTTCCAAAAGTTTGGCCATTGACACCTGTATGAAATTTGCAGGTGACAAGAGAGGGGAAAGTGCAGAAAGGATTGTTGATATCCACTATTTTTGTGGTTGTATCCCATATCTTACAGAATAAGTCACATTCAACACTAGTTTCAATGCAGCTTTCTTTATCTGACAGTTTCTGCTGTTATCTGTGCTTGATATCTGTGCTTGCTTCAGCTTTGGTCACTTTCAGACAGTAAACTTTGGTGAACAGGATTGCCTCCTACTCCTTAACAGTGCCAAGCACACCAAGGCCTTGAATTTTTCCTGAGACTTTTGAGCTCTTCATAAAACAAAGATATAGTAAAAGCCATAAATGGAAGCTATTGTTTCCTTGCAGAGCCCAAAGGACAAGCATCACTGTAAATGTTACCTGCTCCTTCCTAGAACTGAATCCCCAAACCTGTACTGCTCAAAGCTGATAGATTGCACAGAGACCAGAAAGCCTCAGATTTTGGAAGAGAGACTGTGTTAGTATCCCTTGCTCTCAGAGGTATGAAGGCAAAGAAACATTTAAAAACATCATAAAGACTGGCACTGCTCAACAATTCTGGAAGGTCATGGAGGCTGATTGTGAAGGAGTCATCTATCTACATGCAGATATCTTGGCCATTAATGATGATGAGGGAGAATCTAGTGAAGGTAGTATAAAAGCAGTTTTATTAAGATGCTATTAAAATTCTTCAATTGTGAAAAGTTAACTGGAATGTGTCAGGGGCTCTTTAAACAGTGCAAACTTTGCAGTAAGAAGCTAAGAAGAGATTGCTTTTTATAGAACAGGCCTATAGGGTGGTATGAATTCTCTAAAATTCAGATTTTATTAAATAGTCTTGCTCTTCTTTTTCTCTGACAGCAATATAAATGAATTCTAGGTTTTCTAGGCCTAGAAAAAGGATTTTTTTGGTCCTTCTGTTATTAGGACAGTGATCCTAATTCCTTCAATTTATAAGGCTGTAGAGAGTTTGCTGCTTGTCAACATTGTCCTTGATTGCCTGTTGCAGTAACATAAGTCAGGACAGTGAATCCTGTTATGGGGAACTGACTTTGACAGGGAGAGAGAGAGGCATATTTCTTATGTGAACTATAGAGATAATGAAAGGAAAATAGAGACAGAATTATTTCTAATGACAAGCATAGTAAGATTCAGTTGGGGGATGGAAAAGTAACTTCTTTGAGTTTTAGTTTGCTAGGAAAGAATAGACTGAACACCTCTGGCAGACAATGTGAAAGGTTGCTAAGCTGCTCCTCTCCTGCGCCAGCCACCCAAGGGCCTCTGCCTGGAAAAGAGCCCTGCAGTGCAAAATGCGTGTGTGCACACAAATACTAAACAGCTTGCAGCAAATGATAGGAAAAAGCAAGGTATCTCAGTCTATCCATTGTACAGCTTTTCTCTGTTGGCAACACTCTCTTTGCTCTGTGTGCAGAGCCAAGCACAAATGAGCTCTGATCTTTGGGGCACTGCCATGTGCATCATTAGTAATACTCAACAAAATACTGCTGAAGTAAAGTTTTGTTGATTGGTGCCATGTCCTGTTGCAGTAGATCTGTGCCTTGAACAATGACTGACCATCATGGCTAGTGTTCTTGAGAGCAGGTGTATGGTCCGTAGTCATGTTAAGGTAACAATCACTTTGCCAGACATACAGAGATAAAAAGCAAGGATGGTGGCCCAGTACAGCAGAGAGAATAGCTAGACTGAAGTGCAACCAACCTTTCCAGCTCCTCATTTCATAAAGTCCCACTGAATCCTGGATAAATGTTTTTTTAGAACTGCAATTGGCTGGGCAGCCCTTTCCCTCATATGTAATAATATTCAACTATGTTTCTCATAAAGGGGTAGTCAGTGGGCCAGGCTCAGAGTGCTAGTTCAGCTCTCTGCACCCCTGGACTTACAGGGCAGAATTGATCAGTGAAACACACAAGCCTGTTCTTCTCCCCGCTCTTAGAAAAGCAGACCAAAAGTGCAAGAAAATATGAAGCACCCCTGGGGAAAAATATGGGCCATATTTACATTCACAGTATCAGGCTGCCCAGTCTCTACACTTTATTTTGAAAAGCCAAGTGATGTGCTCAGTTTAAAATTTTCCTGCTTTTATTCATTATTTCTCTTTCTCAGAAAGTCTGTCATCCAGCTGGACCTAGCTAACACCAAGAAAGCTCTGATTGTACCTGCTTTTGAGACCCTACGCTACCGCCTCTCCTTCCCCAAGTCAAAAGCAGAGCTGCTGTCTATGCTGGACATGGGAACCCTCTTCACATTCAGGTAATGAGAAGTACTTTTGAACCTGTGGTCATTATCTCTATTTTTTATGTTCTAGGGAATATTGGATTCTTTTCTCTCATTGTCAGCTCCATTAAGAAACATTTTGGAATTTTTTTGCATTCTCATAGAGTGGCAGTGAACAGAATCATATGTGGATATATTCCATCTGTAGGTTCAGGATTTCATCTAGTATTATAGTCCTCTACTGAAGGACTTCAGTTGTTAAATTGAATTTGGTTTTTTTCATCATTTTTTATTGCACTACAGAATAAAGTGTGACCATTACACTCAAGTGTATGTAATTTACTTTTGGGCTGCCAACTACTATCTGGATAGCTGTGTCTTCTTAACGTAACCAAAAGTTACGTGTCTCTGTCCATTGGTTCTCTTCCTTACTGACTTACTGGAAATACAAATTCAGACTTGTCATATGCTTTCTAAAGTGTGAAACAGCTGCTTAAATACTTAGAGTATGCAGAGGTAAAAGAGTACTCTGACCAGAAGTTAAGAAGCAAAGAACACTTAAATATGGAGCTCCTCTCTGAAGCAGACTCCTTTTGCGGCTGCGAACAAGTCACTTCTATTATGTGCCAGACTCTTCAGTTTCAAAATGTAGCTACTAGGGGTTAAGTGTCTCTTGGGTGTGTGTGGTAAGGTCTGATTAGCAGACATTTGTAAAGCATCTCAGAGATAGGAAGAGTACAATGTGGCCTTATGATGTTGCACAGAGAGGGGGCTTTGGATTACCTGCGTTCTCTTCTCAGCTCCACTACTTCCCTGCTGGGAGGTGGTACACGAATCACTTTGCTTTCTTAAATCTCTGTTCTCCATCTCTGAAATGCAGGTAACAATGTTCACCTCTCCTTTTTACGGTATTTTGAGATCTAGAAATAAAAGCTATGAAAAAACTAGGTATTATCCATGGCCAGTGGAGCTCTATATCACCTCTCCCATCTTTCTCTTACTTCAGAGGTTTCCTCACACTTTTTCCATTCCCTGTGTTACATACCTCTCGCATTGCAGCAGCCACCCTTCCCTCGTGGTTGCATGCACGTGTCGTAGCAGACAGCTTATGTGAGTCTGGAAAACATAATTCTGACACTACCTCTATTAGTGACTGCCTTGAAATAGGAACTTATGGCAACTGAGAGAGGTATGCCTCTGGAAGATTGCTTAAGCATACTGACAGAGCAAGTACATTTCACTCTGCCATCATTCTTTAACAGTCAAAAGACATAAAAATTAACAAGAGATCTGCTGATAGAAAATAGTCTCTTCTGTAGTGGAAAGAAAAAATCCTTCCAGTGGAAAATAACACCCTCAGGATTTTCACATGTTACATTCACCACCAGTCAAATTTTCAGCTTGCACAGCAGTGTCCTTCCACTACAGATTTCATCTTCAAGCTGTACAGCATATTGGTGTGTTACATACACAGCCAGATTTACAAGTCCTTTCTCAAGTCTCTCTGAGACAAAAACGCCTTTAGCATCAGTGGGAGTCTTGCTAGAACAAGGTTAAATAAGAATTGAAGGACATGCAGCCTGTAGCTGGTGTACATATTAATGTAGGATACATTTTACAATTGCTTCCCCAGTTTGTTTTGGCTCATTTCATTGCTCAAATCTGTCAACAGCCACAAAGCACTGTGATCTGGGCTGAGAATTTCCACCTCCACCTTCAAGGTGCTTTAATAATGCTGCAATTCAATGCTGAACGGGTGGGAGTGAACTGGGGAGGACTGCTGTGACAGTGATTGCTGAGAGTGCCTGCAGCATCCCAGTCCCTCACACCACATGGTAGATTACAATCTTTCCCTCACTGAAATTGCTTTTGTCACCTCTTTTCCAAATGCTGACCTTTTCTACCTCTGGGCAGTTAAGAAGTACAAAACAGCTCTCAATTACATCCCTGAGTCACCAGCAGAAGAAAAGAGAAGACATTTGAGCATCTGCAGCTGGCAAGGTGTGCTGTGTGGAAACCCTGCGTGGCACCAGGATGCTCTGTGCCAGCTTGCTGGCTTAGTTTGCAGGTGCTGGCCATGAGTGTGCCCTGTGAGGTGCCCGCTCAGTGCCTGGATGAACCACAAATGTGTATTAATGCACACATTAATACACAAGGAAAACCACAGCTGGCAGAAGACACATAATTGTATTTAGAAAACATAAAAAGCAACTGATTACCTCATTAACAGATTGCATCAACAAGCCAGCAAAATGTTTAAGCATCTCAGAACAGATCTCGGGAAGTTTTCCTTTATCACTGAAACAGGAAGCTCAAAGGGACAAGGTAGGGAGGAAGAACACTCAGAAGTATAATTATAATTATACTTCTTTTTACTAACTTTAGCAAGGTTTACTATAGTTTTCACATTTTATTTTAAATAAAAGCAATCAATAATGCAAGTAAAATGAAACCTTTGGTACCAAGTGGAGGAGGGCAGGGGATGGTATTTTCCAATTCTTTTCCATGAACTGTGGAAAAGAAACTCTTGATCATTTACAGAATCACTAGGTTGGAAGAGACCTCCAAGATCATCTAGTCCAACCCTTACCCTAGAACCTCAACTAGACTAGACTATGTCACCAAGTGCCACGTCCAGCCTTTTTTTAAACACATCCAGGGATGGTGACTCCACCACCTCCCCGGGCACTCCATTCCAAAACTTTATTACTCTTTCTGTGAAAAACTTCTTCCTAATATCTAACCTATACCTCCCTTGATGCAGCTTGACGGAGGGCAAATGATTTGGTTTGAATTTGTCAAAATTGTCAGCGTAATGAAAAATATGTTGTTCACAACTTTCACTGGGTCCTCCAGGGACTCAGTGAGTTTGAGTGTGCCCTTAAAAGTAAATATGTATTTAAATCTTGAGAAAGGCCTGAACAGGAAAATTGCATTTATTCATTTGACCTGTGAGATGGAAGACCAATTCAGACAGCAAACCACTTCTCAAAACTGCATCATCGATAGTAAAGTCTGTTGGAAATGACTCATCCTTTAGTGGTGTCTTGCTCTGTATAGACATCCATGTAATGGTGTCTGCTTATCTTCCTTTGCAGTATATTTCATGCAGTGATCAGCCATCAGCCAAGACTTAATTCCAGCAAATTATCTCTGTGTGTGTGCATTTATATGTATAAACCCATGTATATACAAATATATGTGTAATCCAAAGTCTCACAATTCATGTTTTCAGTATAATTACTCTTTTATAGCTAGTGTGTGTCCACCTCCTTTGTCCTGATCTTAGCCATCCTTTTGCCTTCCTCTTTTCTTCCAATCATATCAGTCTCTCTGCAGAAGCAAGTAAATAATCTGTGTTGATGTTTTGTACAATCAGGTCTGCTCCTTCCTTTTGGCTTTGTTTTGTCTGTGCAATCTCCATTCCATATTTTCCCTTCACTGACTCTTCACAGTTACTTGTTTTTCCCTTCTGGTTAGCTCTCTTGACTCACAGAGATTATACTTGAGCTGCTGTAAGTGCTTACACTGATACTGCCGAAAAAGGTAGAAAGAAATTGAAAGTGTTTTTTATGATTACTGTACAGTTACCCCCCTATTTAAATCAGTGGAAGAGTGTTATTAGAAAAACAGCAGCATTTGGCTGCTTCTCTGCAGGAATCTCTCAATTAACCAAAGTTTGTATAGGGCTTTGAAGATACAAATCACTTTGTAAGTGTTTAGTAGTCATTATTATTATTATTATCATAATTAATTTCAAAATGCCAGAGGTAAGATTTTAGAATATACAGCACCCTCCACAGTCCTGTATCATTGTAAACCCCACATTGTATTTGTGGGTTGGTTTTTTTTGCAGCATGAACATTATTGACCGGGTAGGTTACCCACTCATTTCCAAAAGAGGCCAAGTGAAGGGATAGGTTTTTTGGAGATTATTCCAAAGGACATTAATGATTGTAAGCATCTTTGTGAATCTGGCACTACTTTCTAATAATATCTGGAGAATTAATTCTCTGTCAGTTCTTTTAATACAGAAGGGTTTTGTTCTCCCAGGTCCCCAAGCCAGGTATCTGAAAGTGATGAAACCTGTTTAGAAATGCCACCTACAAAGGACCATACATTACCTGGGACCTTGTTGCTATCCTAATTAATTTTGTCCTCCTGCACTGTCCTAAACAAGGGTAGTCTGCAAACCTCTCTTGTTTCTCCGGTTACAATCCATACAAATATACAGTTCTACTAAAAACTCTTAGGCTGTGATTTTACATCCCTGGTTTTAGCAATGGCTTATGATGTTATAAGAGTTTCTGGGATTGAAACGTTACCTCAGGTCATAATTTTGTAATATTTAATGCTCAAGTCCCTTCGCTTTTAGCATATGAGTCATCCCTGTGAATTCAATGTACCTTGCTTTACAAACTGGCATGTTTTATACCTTCTGTTGCATATCTCAGTGTAGATACCTGCTGTGCCTTTGTTTCATTATTTAATCTATGCATCTGCAGAAAGAACTTGTCTCATTGATTTTTGGAAAGTGTTAGAGTAAGTGGGTGAGAAGTCATTGACCCTTGTACTAACGGGGTAGATTCAAACTGTGCTTGGAAAGAGACCTGGTGTGACCTAAACAAGATTAACGAAGTATAAAAGGATCTTTTTCTGTAAATCAAATTGATTACCTTGCTGAGAATCGCATGAGTACTCCCCACAACCTAGAAAGTACAGCAGAAAGACTTTATGTAATATTTTACTTATTAATTTAATTATGCATCTTGGTTCCTGTTATAATAGTAGCATTAATTAATAAAACGGAACATCTATCAGGAGCTGTGGGTGTCTCTCGTGTAAATTATACAATTGCATATAAAACAGATTGTGAATGTCACTATGGTGTAGAAATAGCTAATTTTAGGGACCTTATCTGGGCTACAGATTTTCACACTGATTTTGGAGCACCGACCGATACAGCCGCTTGGTTGCCAGGAAAAAGACGCGGCACTTTGTAGTGCAGATTAATGTCAGTGTACTTTGTAATTGTTTCTCACATTAGCATGAGGTAGTGTTTTCACACTTTCCTTCACCGACTAGAGGTGTTTAAGCACTGAGCTCAGGGAAGCATGCTGGAAATAATCCTAGAAATTGCCTCCGATATGTCCTGGAAATGATGATGTGAACTGTAAGCCAATGTCCTTATTTTTGAGCATTTCATCTAACGAGTAACATTTTGTTACCTCGCCAAGATGCCTTCTATCTAATTGCCTCCCCACGTCCCTGCCATTTATGTCTGTTTAAGGTACCACGTCTGGACGAAAGGGCACGCGCCAACGAATTTTGCCAAGTGGCGAACAGCCACCACCCCCTACCGCGTTGAGTGGGAAGCAGACTTTGAGCCATACGTCGTTGTGAGGAAGGACTGCCCAGAGTATGACAGGCGGTTTGTTGGATTTGGCTGGAACAAAGTAGCTCACATCATGGAACTGGATGCACAGGTGAGGAGATGATACCTGCGTATCTCACCCAGGCTGTGCGGCAGGGTTATTAAAATGAAATCTGTGCCCTGTAGAAAGGCTCCAGGCTTTGCATCACCAAAGTGCTCTCATCTGGCCTTACTGAGCTCCTTAATGAGTGCTTTTTGAGTTAGGAACACTGAGTTTAATCCTTGTCAAGTATTAAATGGAGAACTGAGTCTGACTTAATTTATTTGTCAGTGTTGACATAGTCATTGTTTCACAGTCACAAGACCTGTGTAGTGCCCTACTCCCAAATGAAGCTTTGCAGCATTGGTTTCAAGTCCCATCACTTACTAGGGTATCTGTACACCTTGATGGGCTTTCTTCAGTTTAACGGGTCGGTGAGTTCCAGATGCTAATTTAGAATTCAAAAAGTAATCTTCGATTGAATCCAAGGCAAGCATCTTAAATTTCCAGCTGGGATTTACAGCACATCTCTGCAAAGCCAGAGGCTTTACACTTTCAAAGTCTGGGACTATGGAGCAGACTCTAAAGGTTTCAGGTACTTGTGCCTTGGGCTAGCTGCCTCTTAGATATGTGACTTGGAATGAAGCCGCTGAGAAGAATTTATAAGAATAAGGGTGCAGAGAAAGCTCAGGAGTACCAGACTGGCACCAGACCTCTCAGAGCTGCCATGGTCCCTGCCACCGACCTAAATTTTAGGGGCTGGCAGTGACTATGGCTCCATGGGAGCCAAGTGCTGCTCCACTGTGAAATGGCAGGGTTTGCATCGCCCTGCTTTTCTTGGATTGGAAGCTAACCACTGTGCTAATCAGTAAGGTCTGAGTCATGGCAGTTCTTTTTAGTTTGGGTTTGTTGTGGGTTTTTTCAGTTTGGTTTCAATCCCAGTGTTTGAATTAGTAGCATTTCAAGCTAACCAAAAAAAAATGGGTTTTGACCATCTGTATCCTCCTATGATAGCTTCTGCTGTGAATCCCGATTATAGATGATCCTCTGCTCAAGTCTTATGAGTTTATATGAAGCAGAACCGCACAAGGCATGCAACAAGTTGGTGGGAGATTGTGTCTCTAGAGTGTGGGCTACAGTATATTTGTGTGCAGGCACATGTTTAGGAAGGATATGTTCTACTTCTGCTTACAAAACTACACAGTCATTTTGGGCTGGCAGCCACTGGCCCTCTATTTACAGAAGGGCATTCTCAATAAATTTGTACCTATTTATGTTGAGAAGAAATTATTACATACTAAAAAAAAAGTCCCCTATGTAAATGTTAATAATACTTTGCTCTTCTATAGCACTGTAATTTTCCAGTGCACTTTCCAAACACTAATCAATTAACCATCAGTTGTGAAGAGTGACAGGGTAATGGTTTATTACTTGTTAATCTGTGTAACGAGGCTTATGTTCCCACTGGCAGCTCTCATGTAGCACTTAGGATTTAACCCTTCTGTTCAGAGACATCTGCCCAGCATAGAGATTCACACATGGGAAACTGAAACATTTTTCAAATTAATCATAGCACAGATACTTTAAATGGGCATTGGGTTGGAACTAGCTCTGGGAAATTGTTTTTCTCACTCTTCCATCCTTGAGTACATTATAACATTCAAAAAAAGTTTCATTCTCCTCTGTAGCAACCTGGATATCGACCTCTTCTCCCACAAAATCAGCATGGAGAAGACATGGGATCACACAGCTACCTTTCCCCATGGCATTCCTCTTTTTTAGGGTGTCCACAGATCAGGTTGCTGCCAGCGGCTTGGCTGGCTTCATTACCAGCAGGCTGAGCAGCTTCTCAACTAGTTATTTCACTGCTCCTCACTACTTCAGTGACTGTCAAGGGGTCTGTTCCAAATTCCTTACCAAGGACCTGTGCCACTACTTCAGAGCAGCAAACCACATGGAGAAAATAGCCATTGCTATTCTGAGAGCATGCAGCTGTCCACTGAGCTGAATTCAGTATAAATACAAATACATAGATAGTGACAGTCTCTGTCTAAAGAATTTATAACCTGGGAGCGAGTGACAGAGGTTCTTGCAGGAGCATTGCCTTCTTAACTAAGGTTTTCATATAGTAGGTTTGGATCATTAGGAAATCTTTCCCTGCTCTTCCAGTGACTGTGGAACTCAGCTGTGAGCATCCCATTTTCCAGGACCTCAGCCCAGCATATTTCAAAGAGGATTATTAGCAGCAGACTCGTCATTTCTTGGAAGGCTTTATGTGCCTGAAGGCATTTCAAAGAGATGGGAACACTGCTGTGCTGAACAGTTTGCACTGCAGAGCATAGACAGTCCCTATGACCTGCAGTATTACAGACCTGAGATGCAAGCAGAGAACAAAGAAAAGGTTGTGTGAGGGGCATGCATCTTCCTCTACAGCTTTGGCCCTTAGTTTTAAGGTCCCTTAGGGACATCATTTGTGATTTGTAGTTTATCAGCTCTCCTCAGGCTTTGTTTTTGAGTATGGTTCCCCATTAGTTCTAAACATCTTCCAGCTAAATAAGTTCTGCCTGTGAGCATGAGATTATTTTGCTTCTGCTATGCATTTGTCCCCACAAAGAGAAGCTCACAAGGCCCCATTCCTATTTGTGACAGCATTGTAAATCGGCAAAAAGATTTACCGCTGTCTTTACCATTCACTATCTCTAAGGGAATGGACATTCTCATAACAAGAAAGGAGCACTGATACAGTATCTGCACATTGCTGTCCAGAACATGCTAGTACTTTACAGGTGATTTTTGGAAGGCACTGCAGCCTTAGCTGTACTTTGAGCTCACCAATACCATTGCCTGAGTTGGGAAATGGATCCATGTTTCATTCTGTTCACTTTTTTTCCCATCCTAATTTGGCTTCATTTTTGGCTGTATTGCTAAGGTTGGACTTGATGATCTCTATGGTCTTTTCCAACCTTGTTAATTCTGTGTGTAATTCTGTGTGTAACTCTGGGTTTCTAGTAGCATTGTAATGCAGCTGCTTTCAGTCTTCTCTAGCTTGATCATGGTTTGTTAGGTGAAGAAAGACTTACAGGTGAAACACTTGAATTTATTACTGCAAGTATGTTGTCTCCCATCTCTCTTTTTTCCTACTGAAATATTTTGGAGTATTCTGCCTCTCTTCTTCAGGTGCTCTGTGTTTCAGCACAGACTCCTAAATCTATAAGTTACTAGACATTGCAAACCAGAAAAAGCTGTGTGCCACTTTTAAAGCCAGCATGCTCTTTGGCTGTTCCTTCCCTGACCGGTGCCTTATGTACAGATGGTTACTGAGTCAATCCAGAAACATTTATAAATAGAAACTGTATGAGAACAATAGGAAATTTACCTGTGGAGGCTTGAAAGTTTCTTTGTTATTTGCATCCCGTACAGCTCAGACTTCTTGAAATTCCACATGAAAAAAGAGGCAGCATCCTAGTGGTTCAGGTACTTTGCTTGGCTACAGAGTCGTGTGGTTCACATCCCTTTTCTACCCAGTTTCTTGCAGGAGATACCTGCTTATTGCACATCCTATACTAGTGATTTTTCAGCTTGTTTAAGAATCAGCCTTTTTCTAGTTTTGCTCTAATGATGATACGTTTAACCATAAAAATTGAAAGAATCTGACAGGAATAATTGAGACTTAAATGAACCATCATTTTTTAACAACAAAAGTTGTCAAAGAACTTGGTCAGATACAAATAAAGAGAATTTGTAAAATCGTTTTACAGGAGAAGGAGAATTATCACAGTATCTCATACTTCATGAAGAACTTAATTTGCATAAAAATGTCTCAAAGCATATGGAATTAGCAGGTTCATTTTCACACATCGCCTATAAATGATACCATCTTCTCGCCTTATTTCAAGTTTATAAATAGTTTTGGACAGTTTTGTCTCTGTAAGTATCAGTTTTGGACAGTTTTGTCTCTGTAAGTATCTTAGTATATAGGCAAAGCAACATATGTTGTGCAGTTTTGCCTTTGTAAATATAGTTTATTTCAGCATCCCAAGCCAAGATAATTTGTAGGCGCAAAGCCATGTTTTTGCATGGACACTTGAGACCCATGCTGTGTAGTTGCAGCTGTATTCGTTGCAGGCACACTACTGCAAAATCCATGCTGCATGCATGGATGGCTTCAGGTGTGCATTTCATACTGTTTCTGCATTCTTTGGCTTCTGTGGAGTAAAATGTTTTAGAAGAGTTGAGTTTTTTTATGAGGGTGGTAAAAAACTGGAAGAGGTTACCCAGAGAGGTAGTGGGTGCCTCATACCTGGAAACATTCAAGGTCAGGTTGAGTGAAGCTTTAAGCAAACTGATCCTGTTGAAGATGTCTCTGCTCATTGCAGAGAAGTTGGACTAGATAACCTTTAAAGGTGCCTTCCAACCCAAACCATTCTATGAATTTACACAGAGAGAAAGTAGATTTCTCATAAAACAAACAAAAAGCTACTTGAAACTTAAAAAAAAAAAATGGCTTATTTGAGATACCTGCATGGGTTTGTTGTTTCTGAGACCCACCCTGCACTGTTATGTAATGCAGCTTGTTGGACTGCAGAGGTACAGGAGAGATGCATTGCAAGAAGGACAGGGAACGCCCTCACAGCCAGTGTGTTTCTCCCCCAGGAGTACGAGTTCACGGTGCTGCCCAACGCCTACATGATCCACATGCCGCACGCCCCCAGCTTCGACATCACCAAGTTTCGCTCCAACAAGCAATACCGCATCTGTCTCAAGACTCTGAAGGAGGAGTTCCAGCAGGACATGTCACGCCACTACGGCTTTGCAGCCCTCAAATATCTCACGGCAGAAAACAACAGCTAGCATCACAGAACCCATGCACGGGAAACAGGGACACTGGAGGGAAGAGCCACGCAACATTTGGGGCCCAGTCATCAAACTTTGAACTGAGAAATACTTTCTGTTTTTATATCATACTTGGCAGTTCTAACAGTAGAAATTTGAAGTGACATGTCTTTGGACTGTGCTCATTCATCCCTTCCCCAACTACTCCAGACCTTTTGGCTTTAGCGTTCATGAGGTGTCTGAGAATTGGGCCTGCCAGGCACCCTCCATGCCACTGAAGATGGGGACTGGGTAGGGGCTGGGAATGCACTCCACTCTCTTAACTGCAGAGTGAAGACAGACCCTCAGAACATAGGATTTCATGTTGCTATTTAATATTTTGACATGCTTTTTATCTGTAAAGGAAGATCTTCGGGTCGCTGTCCTGTGAATTTTGAATCTGCACTACTCTAAAAGGGAACTTTCACCTGTGAACTCTCACAGGGGCCCTGTTAACATGGATGACCTTGCTAATGCGGGATGAGCCAAAGGTCTGAATTAGCCTTGAAAACACAGGGGACACTTATCCAATACTGCACTGTGTTACTGATTTAGGTATATACATGGGATTGATTGGTCTTTTATTCTCAAATTAGTTGTTTTATCAGGAAAATCTCCCATACCCCACCCTGTCTTTGCCCCAGTCCTAAATGCTGCTCCTTTCCTTGCCAAGGAAATGCCTCCCTTGTGTTTCTTTCCCATCTTCAGTTTTGGTGGTCCAGTAAAGATGATCAGTAGCTGTGCTAGAAAGTGAACAAAACTTATCAATGTAAGGTCTGTTTTCACCAGAGCTACTCGTTCACATGTATCTCCTAAGATAAAGGGCCTAGTTCTAACTCTTTATCTTTTTTAGGCAAGAGTTGGATTTTACCTATAAGGCACAATGTACCTGGGGAATATTGATTTGTAGGCTCATTTCAGTGCTGCCCATCCATGAAGGCACTGGGCCTTAGGCTTTAAGTAGACTTCTTTGCTGAAGAGGAAATATAAACTAGTAAAAAGGCAACTAGTAGCCTTGGTGCTCTCCTGCTGCCTGCTGGCAAGGACTCAGAACTACTTCGTTAAAGGAGTTTATAATTAAAAGGAGCAGAACTGTCAGGAATAAACTCCCCATTCAAGAGGGAGAAAAGAATGTGTTGGGAATCTGAGTGAGTGTTTGCTTCAATGTGGACTGGTCAAGTTCACAACATCGGTACACGCAGGAGTATGCTGGAGGACAAACAGGAAACCTAACAAGCAAAATGCAGAAAACAAGACACTGGACTTTTTGCCATTTTCTTTATCTTCGGTATTAATGTTGTGTTTACATGGGATGAAGAGATGAGGTATAATGCACTATCCCTTGCAGGGCTATTTGTAATTTCTGTTGCAATGTTAATAGAGAAAGCAGAAACAACTTAGTGAGAAATGTGTCTATCTCCCTACCCCAGATCCCCGTACAACCACACATACCAATACTACTGCCTATGCTGGAAAATGGATACACATTGCATTCTGTTCACCTTTTTTTTCCATTTTGTTTTTCAGCCACTGGACCTTCTACTTTCCTCCCCACCTCATCCCTCTAGAGCTTGGTTTTATTTCTAACCTGACATTTTGTGAGAGCTTTCTGTTACGGTGGAAACCACGCAGTTAAACCAGACATTTAAACTACAAATACCAGTTCATCGTTCTGTGTATATATAAGAAAAGCCAAAAGAGGCAACATCTTTGACAAGAAATAAAAAGGGGTGGGAGACTATGTGTAATTTTCACTTTTTCCCCTGTGAGTGTTTGCTGCGTAAGAATATATCACTGCATAACTTTCCAAAGAGCTTTTTTTCTCTTCTTAATAGCTTTATATAGAGATTTACATAAAAAGCTGGAAAGAGCAAGGAAGAAGTGAGTGCTTAGTTCTGGCTAAGATATATTCTTTTAAAAATCCCAAATTCTTAACTCCCTGAGTCCTGTATTACTCACCATGAAGGCCCTAGGTCACTGTGCTTATTGAGAGTGAGAAGAACCCTGAAGCACAGAGCCCTGTTCATTAACTGATATGAGGAAAGATACCAAAAGCTGACCTAAGAGACAGTAACACTGGTTGTACCTACATAAAATCTCCAGGCAGAGCTTCAGTGTGGCCACTATTACATTTTACATGTATTAAAAACTTTTATTTCCAGATGTACATTTCTCCTTGCCCAAGGATGGATTGGGTTGCCTTGCAGCAGCATAACCTGTAGCACAGACCTGTATATTATTTGGATGTACCATTATCAACATTCTTCTCACTATTCTCTTCTCAGTGGCCATGTGTTGAGGATGGAGGAGCAGGGAGGTAATAATTTGCTACTTGCATGACTATACAATGAGTCATGGGACCTTCAGGGTAGATGTGCTGGCTGGTGTAACCAGCTCAAAGATTAGTAGTAGGTACAAAGAGTCCCTTCTTTTTTTCCTTATAGACCCTGTACTGACTTGTATCTGTCATGTCATGTTTGTGCTCCATAATTTGAAAGATGTGGGGAATGTTTTTTTTTAGCACATATCATCCAGTTTATCTAATAGCAAGTTAGGATTACATATCTGTAACTTCCAGGGCTCCTCCAATGCTATGAAAAAATTCCACTACCTACAACAACAAAAATCCCAACTCAGTTAGAGCTGACTGTCTTCCAGCCTTCTGCTGTAGTAAGTATTTGCTAGCAACTTTGTTTCTGAATTCTCACTTTTCTCCTGAAATCTTCAAGAAATAGCAGATAAACCTGGAGACTTAATGCCTTTGATTTATTGATTTGTTCCACCAACTTCTCTCTTGAGTCTTCAGTCTATGACCTTTCCTTATCTTTGGTATTTGGAAAGTGTGAGTATCTCATTTAGGTATCACTCCAGCACCCTCTCAGCGAAGACTGATGCAAATAAATCATTTAGATTCTTGGCAATGTCCTTATTGTCTTTAATTGTTTCTTATTATTATTGTTTGGGGTGGCCTACCAGTTTCCTCCAATTTTCTGCTTTTGTGTACTGAGAAAGTGTGCATTTTCATCTTTAACGTGGTACTATTTGCTCTTCAGATTCCCTCTTAGCTTCCTCAAACTCCACCTTAGCTATTACATGCCTTCCTTTACAAAGTTTTATTTCATTCTCTGAAGGTTTCCTATTTGGCTTGAATAACTTCAAAAATTTCCAGTTGAGTTGTATCAGCATTTCCTTGTCTTCCATTCATCTGAAGGATACCATACTCCATGAATATTTTTAAGCCATTTCCATTTTTAATCTGAGTATTTCAGTTTTTATGTTCCTTATAATTAAGGCCGCTGATTCTTCCTTTAAAAAGACAGAGTTGTTTTTAAATATATCTTGAATTTCACCCTATTAGGTTTTGAGAGTTTGTATTTTACTCTTTAACCTTCCTTAATGCTTACCTTTTCCTAATCAAGGAATCAGAAATAAAATGTTACTAAGTTCTTTTGTTCCTCTAATTTGGGCTCTTATCTTGACACATTTTGTTCTGTGTCTCCCTTTTCCCTCTCCACTGCAAAACAAAAAAATGATACATAGGAGTCACTGCAAACTTTCAAGTCCTAAAGTCTAAACTGTGTATTTTCCAGCACCTTCTAACATCCCACCACATTTCAGACATATTTACTATACCAAATAATACTCTGCTGCCTGGCACCCAGTCCTTCTATTTTTGTTTTCATGATTCTCTCTTTGATACAAGAAGCTTTCCAAGTTTAAGGTTTGGGCAAAGCACTTGGCTTTTTTTAATACCTTATTGTAACCTTCTAATACGTTCCCCATGATTTTTTCTCAGTTGTCACAGTATGCACATACAAAAGTTTGGCTGTATTTTCTATCATTTTCCAGCTGAGGGTTAGCTACCACTTGCCTACCTAGAAAATATCTTTGTTTATCCTGGATAGTCCTTAGTATCTATCAGATTTTTTTCCAAGTCCTAGTTTTAGTAATTTCCTCCAAGCTTGCTAGTTTCCTGTGTGAGCAACCTGATTCCACTTCACAATTTGCAACCTTTTTCTGTTTGTAATCATCATCTTGGACTATGTGACATAAAGGAATTAGCAGCTGTACCTGCCACTCCATCACTTTCTTTAGACTAAATATGGCATATGCTCACATTACTCCTAAAGTACTGGTAGGGTTCATCTGGTTTATTGATAAATCATAAACTGCATTTTCCTTTTACTGGAACAAGCAGAGGCACTTTGTAGTTTTATTTGCAGTAGCCATTGCAGCAGAGAAAGCTCTGTGTTAGAGGAAGAAGTACAAAAACCTTGTCAGGATTGCAGCTACTGTTTCTCTTCACAGGGGAAAATAAGGCCCTAGCACAGCTGAGCAGTTTTATAAATGCTCTGCACAAAGCACATTGCACATTATTTTCTGGTAGGTATAACCATACATCGTCCAATTAAATATGAAAAATACATTTTTAATGTTCTCATTTCTATGTGCAATTCTATCCAGAAGATAATGCATTTCCTTCTCTATCTTGCCAGTTTTCCCCATTACTCCAGCCTGCCTAATAACCCCATCTGTTTTCAGCTGAGAAAGATTAATGACCAGAAGCACTGGGAGTCCTGGCAAATCAGCAGAGATATTACTCTTAAGCATTGCTCAGGACATTCCTTCCTACGCTGCCAGATACTGTATGAGTGTTCCTCAGGTTTCAGGGCAGCAACAGCAGAACACAGCAAGCTCAGCAGGTAGGGTATATCATTATTTATGAACTTCAACCAGGCCTAATACATTCAGTGGTGGCAGTGCTAAAATAAGAATGTATCATTGTTGGCTCAAAAAAATTTTAAATTTTAGGAAAAAAAAAACAGTAGCTACGTTTCTGCAACTCCAAATAAGTCACTAATAGACAATGCCAGCCAATCATCTAATATTTCCACTGCAGTATTGAAGATGCAGAAGTTTAATAGCTAAATGAGGTAATTTTTACTGTAGTAATTTACATTGTGTATTTAGATGGTGTGTTTACATCCAAATACTTCATTGATTTGGAGGTTGTTTGAAGATTGTTACTTTATTTCACAATATAAAACTGCATGGGAAAGCTCCTGGCTGAGCACAGCATAATATGTCTCAGGAAATGCTTGCAAACCTGGATTTAGAAATACCTTCATTTTATAGGAATTTGTTTTCATCAGTAGTTACACATTCCCAAAACAAAACACAAGTCCTTGAGAATTTCAGAAGGAGCTATGCATGTGTTGGCTGACTGAAACATTTTCCTTTTGTCCCTACTTAGGATCTGGGGTTGGATTACAGAGCAGAATTACTAGGATGATTGGAAAAAATAATGTGGGAATTAGCCATCCAAATATTTATTTGTGTGGTCAATTATATGAGCATATTTGTTCAGACATGTTAGTGGATATTCCAGTGGAAGTGTTAGCTCACTGAGGGTGTCAGGATGCAAAAGATCTGAAGCACAGGCTGACAGTTTAGTATCTTTTCATTCATTCTGTGTAGTTTCCCCACATATGATGAGAACAGCTTCCTCACTCCCAACAAATTACTATTTCTGTAGGGTTAAAATGCCCTAACCCTCTACAATACGGATTCGTGGAAGTCACCGTGCAAGTAACAAAGGCTGCATTTGAGAGCAACATGGTCCATTGCTATGAGAAGCAAGATTTCATTCCAAAAGAAAGAGTTCTGCCCAGGGGGAAATGCTCTGATCAAGGATTTAGACACACTACTCTCACCGGATACATTCAAGAAGAGGTCACCAAACACATGAGGCCAAGTAAATCAAGCCTGTTTCTCAGTATTAGGGCAACATAATCCTCAGTCCATGGATGTGTGAATTTTCAATGTTAACCATTATATCACAAGGCTCATGCTAAGGCTGCAGAAGCAGTCATATAGAAGTTAGAGGATCTGAAATTTCGAGTTACTGGTGGAGCTGGTGATTTGCTCGTACAACTTTCTGTCCATTTGCACATATATCATTCTCTACACAATTATTTGCTTTTGAGGTTTTTTTAGAGGACTTCTCTTTCATTCTATGCACAGAGTGGATGACATTCGGATGAATGAAGCAGCTAAGTGATACTTCTTTTTATTTTTTCTTTCATTGAGCTTTCCTAATATGATAGCAGTCTTGATTCTGAGTGAAGCAAGATTTTTTTTTTCCAGAGGACAGGTATAAACTCTGAATTAAGAAAATTATCCCCCATGCTCTCAGGCTTTCTGAGCAGAACACCTGCAGTTTTGTTCTACAAGCTTTTCTTGTGTGGAGGAATCCTATGGAGTTGATGGAAATTACACGTTCAGAAGCCTTGTAAGCACTCAGCCTATGAATGCTAACAGCTGAACTTGTAAGAGTGATGAATCCCAACTCTGTCCAAGCACATCTGCTCCATCACTGGGAGCACTTTAAAGGCTATCAGCAATATGTCAGGTAAGCATTGAAAAAGTGAGTAAATAACTGGAGGTACTGGTATGAGGGGTTTATTTTAAGTAATCACATTTCCAGAGGAATGAGGAAGACATGAGCATTTTGAAGTCCCTTGAAAGTTCTGTTCATAGGATGTGAGGGTTGGACTAACTCATTCTGGATTTGTGGCATTTCTTATCCAACACTGGCCAATGTGTCCCACCTGCAGTAAATTTTGTGGATTGTAAAATTCATGAAAGTCAGCACTGAGACTAAACCATTCCCTGCTCAAAGATGATTAATTTATTTCAATTCTTTGGATTTCCACACTGATCCTTTGGTGCTCATAGAAAAAAGGAAGAAAAGAGAATAGATAATACCAAAGATAACAGTAGGAGTCTGACTACCCAGCGTTCCTTAAATTATCAGCACTGAGGTCAATGGTTGGGACAAAGCTAGAGTTAGTGAGGTTCATAGAATTTCTCCTTTTGATCTGCCTGTGGAACTGTTGTTCCAGCAGTGCTTTCCAGTGATGCTGTAAGAAAAGGAAAACTATCCAATGTAGATTGATCCATAAACTCTTCAATCAGAACCAAACACCAAAAGCAGAAATGAAGCAGCACCACTGTTTTCTTTCGAGTTTTCTTAGGTGGCACTGGTGAGTTCAGTTTGAAATCTATTATTCTGATGATAAACTTTGCTGAGCGTTACTGAATTTTAGATGTACACTCCTAATGAGTGACAGAGGCCCCTCGGGGTTAAGAAGAGATGGAACTCAGCAGTTTGCTGGTTCTGAATGAGAACAAGAGATGTGTGTATTCTCACTTGATACGTTGCCCAGTATTCACTAATTATATTAATCTGTCTGACCTAAGACTTGGTGTTCAGGCTGGGCAGTAAGCTTCTGCTCTCTATGTTGATAAGAGAACAGACAGATAAGCAAAATTGCGCTTTCTCTCCATAAGATCAATGAATATTTCCATACAGGTTCAAACTGCTCATGGAAAGTTTACATCATGTATTTTCACTCTTAAGGTTTCTTCAAACAACAGCAAAGGCAATTGAAAAAAAAAAAAAAGCCAGAAAACAAACACAAAACCCCTAGGAGTTCTGCAAGAATCCAAAAGGATTAACATTCACAATCATCAATGCAAAACACTCACTAAGTTAACCTGCCAACTTTTGTCATGAATGCAGAGAATACAGGCAACATCATCTTCTTTCTGCTTACGCTTCAAAGAGCAAAACAAATACATGTACTAAAAATGACTCTCTGAATCAGAAGCACAAGACACAAATATTTTCTCATTTTTATTACTTTCATTTCCATTTTCCTATGTGAAATAAAAGTTTGTGAAAACCTTTTTATTCATATTGTTCAATTTAAATATTTATGTTCACTGTTGAATATGAGTCACCAGCTAGGAGGGCCAAACATGTCCTGAGAGGCATCAGGCAAAGCATAACCAGCTGGTCAAGGGAGGGAATTGTCCCACTCTGCTCTGAACTGATGTGGTTTCACCTTGAATATTGTGTCCAGTTTGGGGTACCACAGTATAAGAAGGATCTAAAGCTGTTAGTGATTGTCCATGGCTGAAGGGTCTGCAGGGGAAAACATATGAGGAGTGGCTGCGATCACTTGGCTTCTTCAGCCTGGAGAAGAAATTTGAGGGGAGACTTCATAGCAGCCCACAGCTTCCTCATGCAGGGAAGCAGAGGAGCAGGCACTGATCTCTTCTCTCTGGTGACCAGTGACAGGACCTGATGAAACTACATGAAGCTGTATCAGGGGAAGTTTAGGTTGGATATTAGGAAAAGGTTCTTTACCCAGGGGATGGTTGGGCACTAGAACAGGCTTCCCAGAGCAGTGGTCACAAAAACAAACCTGACAGAGTTCAAGAAGTGTATGGACAATTCTCTTAGGCATATGATGTGACTCTTGGGGATGGTCCTATGCAGAGCCAGGATCTGGACTTGGTGATCCTTGTGAGTCCTTTCCAACTCAGGATATTCTATGATTCTATTCTATTAATTGTTATGTTACAGTTTTCTTCTGCATCTGTCAGGCTTGAAAACATTACAGCATTGTCTGTGGTGAAGAATAGAACTGAAGGATTGATGAGATGTCCTCAGCACCATGTTAGCACAGAGACAGTCTTTCCTGTAGCCTGGGGGATTTTTTCCTTCATTTGTGCTATCACAGGTTTTATTTCTATCTTAGCAGTGTCTCTTCCAGTAAATATGAAAGTTTACTGGCTTATTCTAGATCACTGCATGAGCTCATTACTAGAGCAGTGTTTCTAGCATCTTGTGTAGGCCTCCACACAAATTTCTTCTGCAGGGTTTCTCTTTTTTTTCAATTTTAATCTTCAAGCGAACACCTGACAGAAAATTCACCAATTTGGAGCTCTAAGAATGGATTCACTATGTCGTTTTAATTCTAACATATTCATTTTATTCAGACTTTGTCCACTACACCGGTAGATCTTCCAGAAAAATACTGCCTTGAGAGGAAGAGGATCAGTGTAAATAGTTCAATAGGGCTTAAATCAGCAGCATTTATAAATGCAAGTAACTCAAGCCAGAAATTTTAGCTCAGCTTTCTACTATTTACTAATTTTCCACAATTTCTGTAAGGATCAATTTCAGGATCCTTTTTCAGCCAGTCCATTCTTGAGTTTTCCTGTTTTTCCCCACACTCCCATTTGATGCACCCCTAAATCCATGTTTATACCAGCCTTAGGTAGGTGTTGACAGGTATTTTGAAGACAATATAGACAACTTTCACAGTGCTGAGATTTGATTATAAGTTTTGCTTAAAAAACAGACATCTCTCCTTTGCTGGCTCCTTTAAACCATCAAGAACATATTTAAAAAAGAAGAGAAAAAAAATACTTTTACATTCAGGGAGAGGAAGAAACTCAGACCTTGAATACCATTAATACCAAAACAAGATCAGGTGGATTAGGATCTAGTACATTACTAAGAATTGGTTGCCATGTGTAAGATGACAATGGTGATTATGTGTGGCTCTGGAATAAACAAAGATTTTTGAAGACTTGGCAGAGATCATTTGGTTTGAAACATTGGTTTCGCGCTGCCTGTCCAAAAAGCATTTGGGTTGTCCATTCCAAAAAGCATTTGGATCATCTTTCACAAAGCCATCTCCCAGTAGAGTAGTTCCAAAACGTGGAAAGGCACTAACATAACAAGTCCATAAAATCTCCCTCTCTTTCCAAATGCACTATAAGTCATGTTGGCATCGCTTAACCTGTTGCTCCTCACTGAAGCAGAGTATCCAAAACCTGAAGAAAGGTGGCATCTAAGTGATCTAAATAACAGATGTACCTTGCACTGCCAGAATCCTTAGGGTTTTAGGTGCACAGCTGGAACCATTCACTCCCAGATTAAGCCCATGCAACTCAGCAGCTGTCTGAGACCCATGGTGTCAGAGTTGGTCATAGAGTTGTTGACTAATTTAGGTTGGAAGAGACCTCTAAGACCACCAAGTCTGACCATAAACCTAACACTGCCAAGTCTGCCACTAAATCACGTCTGAAAGTACTGTATATACACATCTTTTAAATACTTCCAGGGATGGTGACTCCATCATTTCCCTGGGCAGCCTGTTCTGGTGCTTGACAACCTTTTCAGTCCCCTTAAATTCCTTTGATAGTGGAGTGAGCAGGACTTCTGAAGAGGGTATTTCAGCCCAAAGTAACACAGGACAAATCTAGGACAGGGACCATCAGTTTTATTGCTACCACCTACTCATTTAAGATTGCAGGTGTCAAAATCCCCTGGAAACTAAGCAGTAAGTGCTACGAGGCCTTATACTCCGTATTAGCTGACAAACTCGAGAACAACAATCTCTATGATGGAAAATGTGTGGGTGGATCAGCCATGGTAGGGGAGTGATTTGTGGATTCCAGAGACTGCTACACATTGTGACAGACAGCTTGTGTGAACAGCCAGGAAAATACTCATTTTCAGCACAAAGCTGTGGGCTTCATAATGGTGGTTAAATTGCTGGCAAGCCTGTACTGTTCTGTTCATTGCATTCTACTACCACTGTGCAGCTCTGCAGAGAGCAGGAAGACTGTTTGCAATGTGTCAGCCAGCAAATTTCCAAAAGGGCAGGTAAGAAAGCTGTGAGAAGGAAGGGTTTCAGAAACCTCAACGACAGCTTTTCACATGTGTCTCTTCTTAAGATTCAAGCTTCATTCCTTTTTCTGTCATGACCAAGGTTACTCTACATTTTCCAGGGGAAAAGTGGAATGTTGTGACCTTTAGGGTGAACCATGCAAGAAACAAGGCTTGTAATTTTCTTGTAAGGTTCCTGGCACTGAAGGATTTTGAATCTTCAACACCCTGTCAGTATATTACCTGACTGGCTGTCCTTCTTCTTCAACTAACACTGAACTTTTGCTTTTCTCCCCAGCCTAGGGAAATATTTCAGGAAAGAAAAAAGAAAAATGTGTCTTCTTTCCTTCTGCTGCTCCATCTCCCAAGCACGTCCCCCTCCAGGGTCAGATGAGGCAACTTGCATTTAACACAACTTAATTTACATTTATGCTTCAGTCCATGTGTAAGTTTTCTAGGTGACAATTTCATCGGGGAAAATGCTGTTTGGATTGTGTGTGCAAAGTAAATGGCTTGTAAATATTAAAAAAAAAAATTAATTTTCAATTGTGCAATAAAATTGTGAAATAATCTTCTCAATTCCTTTCCAGTGTCTGACTTGACAACGTGTTGGTTTCAGGGGCATACCAGCTGTTGTTACTTCAGACAAAAAACAGGACCAAAAAGAGAGAGGTCATAGGCTTTTTGCTTTCATCTTTAAGCTTTTTGTTGCTTTTTAATTTTGCATTGTCATTCCCTTTAAGCTGGTTTATTCTTCCAACCCTGGTTCAATCAGACACATTAATACAAGGCTGTTTGCCATGAAGACAGGTGAGTCATCATCTACTCAGAGTTAATCACAGGTTTATCTGCTGACCTTGACCTTCTTCCTGCTGTTGACTTTCTGTGATCAAAGATAAGACTTTGGCAGATGGGGGCAGTTTATTCAGTTCATGTATAAGCATGACAACAAGCAGATGGATACTCTACAATGAATGATGGCTTACCACCACCATGGCAGCAAATCCATCCAACAGCTTAGTCTTGCAAAGACTTTATCTGCTATGCAGCAGCATAGATTTTGCATTATAGAATCTTTCTCTTGATAATAGAAAAAAACTATTCAAAAAACCTTCACTTTTCTATTATTTAGCCCTTGCTAATAGGTTTTTCAGATGCTCACAGCTCCAACTGCATCTCCCCTAATCTAACTTACAGCTGATATATCCTTTAGCACTAATAAACAGAAGCATGGGACTACAGCTAGCTCCCTTCCTGCTTCTTTCTACTTGATGGCCTAAGGCATCTCTGCAGAACTTTATTATCAAGTAAGGAGACGAAGACAAGAATGGGGAGACAGGTCAGCTGCATAATCTTTTGTGGTTTCTTTTGGTCTTCTTTTTAACCGAAATTCAAAGTAGGTTCTAGTACGTAATAGTGTGTTTGCTGGAAATGACAACACAGAATTTACATTCATAGGGGCATCATAAAGAGTAGGGTGTCCCTGGATGTAGGATATGGAGCCTTTCTCAAAGATTGAATAGAACGTGAACAGAAACTAGTTTAAATTGGGAAGCTAGCAGAATTTCTTGGGTGGTTTTAGACAGTTACAGAATCAAATAGGGTTTTTGTGGTGCAGGAACAGGCTGTGAGTCCAACAAGAGTTGAAAAGGGAGGGGTTTGGACGTATTATCACAAACGTAAATACTTGGAAAAGTGTGTATATATATATATAAATATGTAAAAAAGGAATTCACAAGAAAGGAAGATGAAGGGCTGAAAATGTACAAGTGAGAATTTTATAAGCAGAACTCTGCTATCATTGTAGAGAAAGAGATAACCTGCAGGTGTAAGTCCCTTAAATTCCCTGACTTTACAGCAAGGCAAAGCTGGCTTGCATTGGGGAATGAATGATTGAGCAGGTGCAAGAATTGAATGACATTAACTGTGTAAATAGCAGCCGCTTTTCAATAATCAGGCTCCCAGAAGGGATTCTCTGCCTATGCCATTATGCCATTTCCATATTACCCACAACCCTCCCTATCTATCCACCTCTGACAAATCAGTAATAAAGAACAGTGCTTCCTTTAGGATTTGTGTTAAATATTAATACTCTAGGATAGATGCAGTAGAAGAGATTACAGTGTCTTTAGCCTGGGGTCAGAAGTCATGTTTCATCGAAAAGAGCTGGAAAGACTGCAGAAGTGATGGGGCATTAACCCACTTCTGTATCAACTCTCCTTCAAGCTCTCTATGATTTGTGATGGTCTTTTTGTAATTACATTCATCCTGAAACTGCTTTAAAAGAGGAGTTAGCTAGTGACTGTATCGGAGAGAGATGTGGGATGTGTGTGTGTGTGTGTGTGTTTGCTGCCTTGGGATATGTTATGCTGCTCAAGAGCCAGGTGTTAGGCTGATGAGAATTCTGCCACATTAACCATTAAAACATTTAACCATTAAAATGATGTGAAAGAGGGTTATGTATCTCTATACGTTGCCACTTGAGTTTCTGTCTCGGGTTTCCACAAACCAGATCTGGCTATTGTTTCTCCATTTTCCTGTCACACAACAGTACAGTCTATGATTTCTCTCCTTTCTTCCCCTGACCAAATTATACCTCAAGGATTGCTCTTGCGCAATGACTCACATGCTGTACCTTGGGCTGTGTGGTCAAGACAGCTGTAAGGTACCCAGTGTTTGTGTGGAAAAGGAAAATCAAAACCTAATTCCCATGTCAGAATTTGAGTTTCATAAGCCAGATGCTGGGTTATCCTGAAAACTTTAGTCTCAGTAATTTTGTGTTTGAACACGAATAAAAGTATACCTCATTCATAGTGAAGCCAAAAATGGGATATCAGTTGTACTAACTCAAATACTTCCTGTGATGAAACCTGTAGCATCATCTTGTCACTGAACAGCCTTTGTATACCAGGAGAGAAATGGAATTTTGCTGATATTCACCTTCCTGGGTCCAAAGCTGGCAATTTCAGGTGGTAAATTACAACAATCTCTCTGAGCTCTTGTTTCAGACTTTTGCTGATACAGCATCTTCAGTTATGTATGATTTTGAAGGTTAATTTTTGTAATTGTAAGTGCAGTACACTTTTTTTAAAAATAGAAGCCACAGTTTTGAAGTGGCCACCAGAGAGAAGATTGAACAACTCTAATAGGTTCAGTTCATCCTCTGCTTCAGGGCATAACAACAGTTCTTAGAAGCAATTGTTCCTCTTTCCTGAACTGCATATACAAGTGTGAGAATCCATGTATAATTGCCTCTCCTTTATCATGCCCTTGGATTATACTTGCACTTGAGGACTCCTATGTATTTCTTGTTGAGAAGAGCTCTTTCATGTTGTTTTCAGGGAGCAGCCCACCTGCTACTACTCTGTTAGTTTCAGCACTGCTCCTAGAGAGACACAAGTCCTTGTCCTTTCTTCAGCTGATTACTCTTTCTCGATTCTGGATGAGCACACATGCACACCCACACTTCTGCTGATTTCCTGCTTAGTTTTAGCAATGCTTGTAGCAAGTGGGAAACCTATACTTAGGATTGTGGTAAAGAAATCGGGAGATTTTTACTACTGCTATATCTTACTGATATATTGTTTTGTAGTAATCCAGGGGAAGTTTGTCAAGTCAGGCTTGTCCATCAGGCTTACTGGACAAACCATTAAGGAAACTTTATAGAACAAAGCAACGTCTAGAGACTCACTGATTCAGACTTCAGGCATTTATCATAGCTGCCTGTTAATTACCCAGACTGTTGTTTGTCTCGTGTATTTGATAACAGCACCTCAGCCAGTTTAATATTCTGTAACTAATACTTTGGTTGATGCTATGTTTCCCTAAATAGCAAACTTGCCTCCTGACATGCATGAAACATTAGCTGCAAGGACTACAGGAATTGCCCATGTTAAGGCAGTTAAGACTTTTTTAGCAGCACTTGTCAGGCTGCTCAGGGTGGCTGCATCTTGGAGGGCAGCGGTGGGGATGTGTGGCGGTCTCCTGCAGGAGCACGTTGGCCCTAACAACATGTCAAATGTCAGCTGGGTCACAGGGCACCCACCCTTGACATGTTTGTTTTCCCTTGGCAGAAGTCTGTGGGTATCTTTTACACTTCTATCTTGATGGCAGTCTCTTGCTGATAAATCCTTCGTGTCTTGAGAAGTTTCATTCATTGTGTCTCTTTGGGAATCATACTATGAGCATCTTCAGAGGCTTCTGCAAAGAAGCTCAGTCCTGAAAGGAAACAAACATGAGATGTTCCCCTAACACATAGCACTCAGCTCAGTTCCAAAATTACTTTAATAGAGGAATGAGCATCACGACTCTGATGGAGCAGTGTGGAAGCCTTCTAACAGCACAGACAGCTCCCAAGGACCGGAAATGTCACTTTATAGTGACATCGTTTATTTATTCATCTATTAAAATTTTTTTGTACTTAACACCACCTGTTCTCAAGCCTTAAGTAATGTTCATCCTTGGAGTTCAGTTCTTGTTTTAGAGACACTGTCTTCAGTCTTTCTTTACTTCTCTATTTTTCCATTATGCAGTGGCTCTTCAGGTAGTGAGGCTGTGTGCTTTCATATAGGTAATCTGGAAGCCCACAAACCACAGGATATTTCAAGCATGGGGAAAACTGCCATGGCAAATTCCTCCTTCCTTTCTGTGTGCTACTGCACTCACAGAGGCAGTTTTTGCACAATGTCCCTCTGAGGTGCTGCAGAAAGTGTAGGAATTCACAAGTTATTTCAGTAAGGTTCCATGTTTCCTCAGAATTACTCAGAAGGGAGAAAGCAGAGGCACAAATCTGTTGCTATGTCCCTGTGCAGGGAACCCATTAACACAGCATCATCATACATTTGTTTTCCAGCATAGTAGTGGGGGTTGGTATCATACATTGAAGCAGTTCATAGATCAGAGCTTTTTTCTCTGACTGGGAATTGCCTCGCTACAGGAAAACCTGCCTGTGCGTGGTCTGGCTTAATTTCACTGTATTTCCTCTGCTGAGAGGGTAAGTTTATTCTGAGCAATACAAACAATCCACCAGTTCTGTTCATTTCAGTGAAGTGTGAGGCATAGGACCTTAACCTTAACTTCAAATATCCTTTAAAATAACAACAGGATGTTTAATTTTTAGCTGGAGGCTGTAAAAGTCCTCCTACCACAGTGCTACAGCTACTCCACCTCAGCTACAATGAAACACATCAGAAGCCCAGCAGTTTATCTGGCCTTCCCCAACCCATTGAGGAGCAGTCACAGCCCTGACCCTGAGCTGGATGACTGCTCCCTTCATGTCTCTGGCTGTCAGAAAAAGCAGGAACCAGGACCTGGGGGCCCTTTTCATCTTGGTGTCTCGAATTTGATGGTTATTTATCACACCTGAATCTTTGTGAAATGTTTGTTTCATAAGAAACAGATTTAAATTGGATGGTTAAATGATTTGATTAAGAAAAGTGATTAGTATAGCAGTGAAAACTTGTTAGTCAACTATTTTTAACCCAGCTGTTCCTGTGGAAAGAAAAAGTCAGATGGGATTCTGCTGCTGATTCCAGGACTCAGTGCAGTTTACTTTACAAGCTGTTGCAAAGCTGAAGGCACGGGAGCTAGAGCATTTGGTTATTGACAAGGAAAATATTTCGGCCTGTGTCACTTCTCTGCTTGACTTTGACTAAAAGAGAGAGGTGCAGAGCTGTATATGTGCATGTGTTGTGACAAGGTGAGACACGTGTGACTGGATTCGTCCTTTTGGGGCAGAGATGCCATGCCAAATTTTCCAGGAAGCAGCAGACTGCGGACTGCCAGGATGGCAGTTCTGTGACCAGACCTTTGTAGTACTTTCATTCCCATACCTATCCCATTTGCAGAGTTCAGGATGTGGGATCGAGATGAGAAGCAAATACTGAAACCCTTCACCAAAGGCTGTAATATTTAGCGTCCTTAGAACATCATCCTTTGTGTACATAGAGTCCTGTGATATAGGGAAGAGGGCTTAGCCAAATTTAGAACTGAATTGTCTGAAGCAGGTTGAGGTTAAGTGGCTTGTAAATGTGTCAGGAACTAGAAGAGTGAAAATCCAACTAGGTGAAGTGCCTCGGTTATACTAAAAATCCATATTTGTCATGGGTGAAGTATTCATAAATGTTATCTGCTGACTGTTCTACATCTAAAAAAAAGGAAAAAAAGGGAAAAAAATTTGCTGTTGGATTATTAAGTTTCTTCAGCCTGGTTGCTTTCACTTTGCTCTGCAAAAGAGACTGGGAGGAAAAGTAAGGAAGTGAGAAGAGGGAAAATGGTAAGGGGCTTGTCCAGCATACTTCACCAGACACCTGAGGGTAGGAGAGTCTAGGAGATGGTTATAAAGAAGAAGCCAAGTTCTTCCCAGTAGTGCATAGCCTGTATCAAGATTATGCAAACTGTGAGAATGTTGAGACACTGGAATAGGCTGCACGGAGTATTGGTGGATGCCTCATTACTGGAAGTGTTCAAGGCCAGGCTGGATAGAGCTTTGAGCAACCTGGTTGAGTGGAAGGTGTCCCAACCCATGGCAGAGGAGTTGGAAATAGATAATCTTTAAGATCCCTTTTAACCCAAATGATTATTTCATTCATTGAAACTCCAACCCGTAGAGAAATTCCTGCAGCTCTCACCCATCACAGCTCCTCTGTGCCCAAGCACCTGCTTGAATGGCTTCCTTCAGTCCCTAATCTTTCTGGGAGTCCAGCAAGCCCAGGCACTTAGTTCATCTTTCAAGCGCTCTCCCTGCGCACAAGCACTTCTCCCTCTGCATCTCAGCTGTGCTCTGTTCCTGTCACTGGGCAATGCAGTCTGTAATGCCATGACCTGAAGTTTAACATCATAGACAGGCAGTAATTTATCATATAATGCAGGAAAACTTTTGCAACAGTTCAAAACTTGACTGCTTTACTTTCGGGGACAACTGAGGGGAGAGTCAAGAACCTGAAAGAATAATCCAGGGCTGTGTCTCCTAGGTGCATAACTTCACACCCACCTCTGTTCTGTGCCCTGTTGGTTGAGACTGCAGTTCTGCTTTGCACCTTTCTGAAGGCATTAAGGACATCAAGCTGCAAAACCTGGTGTTAAAGGCTTAACCAGGCATACTCTAAAAATATAGAAAAATCATGCAGCACAAAACTGCTCATCATTTGCCCTCCTCCTAGCTGAAAGACCGCAGAAAATAACTCAGAGCATTGTGTAGAGCAAATGATTCAGGAAAGCAAATTGCAATGGTTGTGAGACTGATTAAAAATGAAGTGTTTGGACTGAATAGGCCAAACAGGTGCTTCCAGGTCCCTGTTTCCTTTTGCCATGGCACACAGAGCTGTTCAGTGCTGTATGAGCAAAACAGAAGCACAATCAGGGCTGGAGCGTCACAGGTCTACAAAGGGGAAATAGCCCGTTTAATTCACAGTTTTCAGACAGTGTAGGGACACTGGCTGGTAAACAGGGCCACTCTATTTGCTTTTGCAATTGGAAAGGTGGAAAGTAAGTGAGCTGGCATTGCCCTCTGCTGGCTGCTGCTCCAAGTGGGTGAAGACAGGCACGTGAGGGCATTTTCCCGCTTTTCGGTCTCTCTTTCCCTCTTTATGATATGTAGCCCAAAGGTAGTTCTGCTTTCCTCTGGTGGCAGCTGGGCAGAGTCTGACTTCACCCTTCTGTATATGACATCTTGTCCCACATATTTTTCCCTTGGAGGTGTAGTTCTGACCTTGTCTTCCTCTTCTCTCTCTGAGTATAGAGAAGTTATTGCCCCTCTGTGTGAAGGACTTCTTTGACTGCTGTGCTAGCAACTATGTGGAAATGCTAGCTAGTGTTTTTAATAAGTCGGCTAGCAAATTTTAACTGTTGCAGTGTAAAATGCTGGAGAAATAGGGCAGTATCCCTTTGGAGGAAGGCAATCAGGAAGCTGAAAGAGCTTTCTCTCAGTTGTATTAACTTTCCATGTACTGGTCAATGACTTCTTTTCTGCTCTTACCAATGTTTCTGGGACGCTATTCACTCGTGGGCGCAGGCCTAGTGATTATAGTGACATTGCATTAAAAAAGAACAAAGATCACAGCCCCAACAACTGTAAGAAGAGTCTTTAGGGCCCTTCCCATATTGCATGACAAACACTGCACTTTGCAGTTTAGGCTTTAGAGAGCGGAAATCTTACCAGGAGAAGATGGATCTCTCAAACAAGAAGGGACTTCCAAGCTAAATTTCAGGGGTGCAGAATGGAAATGGATGGGCTTTTTAAAGAGTTGTTGCCCCTGCCCAGCACCGTGTCCCCGCACCAGAAAGGCTTACGCTACTCTCTAATGAGTTGGACAAGATTTTTTGTAGAGGTATGAAGTTAAGAAAAAGCACAGAGAAAAGGCTCATTGGCAATTATTTCCTGCCATATTAACAGCTCACACTCAGAGCCAGGTGAAATTACTGGCTATGGTGTTCTATTTCAATCTGACTTTCAAAGTTTCCCCAGTGAAACATTGGTTGGCTGTGCCAGCCAGAAGTGTCCATAGACTTTGAAAAAAGGCAAGGGTAGCCATGAAAACAGAGCAGGCATCATGCATCAAATGCAGCCAGTGGACAATGCTATTGCTTGACAGAACTCAGGTCCCAGTGGTATAGGTACAATAGGCATACAATTATCACCAAAATAAACACTGTCAGTGGTGTCAGCCTGCAAAACCTGGCCCAGAAGCAAAAACCTAGGAGACGAGCAGGGGATGAAAAGAGGCTGAAAAATGTCTCAAGACATGATTGGCAAAATGTTGTGAAAGACAGCAGGGAAAGAACTGCTGTAGGTGAAGGCCCTTGCTAACTGGGCTGAGGACCTAGTTCTAATCCAGAAGTCCTAGTGACAGTGACCTGTATCACCACAGCCTGGGATAATGGAGTTGGACAGATACGGAGACAGAGTCGCTGTTAAGTATCTCATATTCAGAGGACTGTCATGAAGCACTGAAGTGAGACGCAAGTCAATCACCTTAAATGAACTGAGTGAAGGTGCCCCAGAAGTCTGCTATTGTAAGGAAAATCCTGGAAAGGGAGGCAGCATACCCTAATGTGGGCCTGAAGGCACCTGGATTCCGTATCTGGCACTGCAGTAGCCTGAGATAATCTGTGATGTCCCTCAGCGTCTGTGCGTTAGCTATACAGAAAATCAAGACACTCTTGCAATTGCTTTGCAATCTGATAATGAGTTGTCTTTACAGAGATACATTCTTCTTTAGATTGATGGCTGTGCTCCTGTGGTGGATCAAACTTCCAAACTAATGTCATGGAGTACAGGCTACACTGAGGCTTTATTTTTTATGCTGTAATATTGCTTGTCAGTGGTTTAGATCCTGCTCTTGTCAGCTGAGCAGAAGAGACAAGATCAGTTGATCTCTTTCCCTGAGTATTATCCTCTGTGGGACATAAGTTGATAGTCTTTGGAGACATAACAGTGACAAAAACCATGGCCTTTTATCTTGAGTTCCCCAAGTTAAGAGGCACTGCTCTCAGCTTAGCATCTTGCTTTGATGGTTGTGTGACATGGATGCCTGGAGAATCAGATGGGAGATCCCTCTCATATTGAGCAGGAATCAGTGATTTGCTCAGTGTTATTTTGCACTCAAGATGACTGCCAATAACAACAAAAATATAGATGATAAATCATGTAGAACTTGAGAAGCTGCTGCCCTGAAATTTTACTCTGAAGAGTTAGATTAGCAGTAGAGTGATGCTCATCTAATGTGAAAACAGCTGTTCCTCAGGGAACAGAAAATAATGCTGTTGAGGAAATAACGAGTATAATGATTTTTTGGTTTTATCTGAAACTTCATCTGCCTGTTTCTTGCTGCAATTTTGGGTTGTTTTTTTGTTTTCAGCAAAGACAACAGCTTCATCTGGAGTCACACTTCACTGCACACTTATAATATGCATTGGTGCATGCACTCTGAGAGTGAGAGCAAGAGAGAGGAGGAAAAACAAGTTATGGTTAGTTACAGCTACTGTTCTGCCTCTAGAGACTCTCCTAGAAAGTATCAGTCACCTTCTTCATAACAGTTACAACAGGTTTAACAAGGTGAAGTCTGTATCAGGTAGCAAAATCTCTGAGGAAACATTGGAAACAGTTGAAAGAGGGTAAGTAATATGTCAGACTGATATTATGGTTGGGTATAAAGTTAACCAAGAAGCATCCTTACCAAAGGACCCAAGGACAGAATAGCTGTTTGGGTTCTCTGGGAGTGTGAGCCTGCTTTCTCTCAAATGAGTGGTAACTTAGAAAGCCCAGCCCGGAGCATGGAGGTAGTGAAATGAACATCAGAACTTGTAGGCTTATGCACAACAGTACACAGAGCAAAATGCTTCATTCACTTCTCATATACTCAGGCCAGAGGATAAAATTCTAATGTTAAGGCCTTTGAGAGCTGTACCCACTGAGGGGATAGCAGTGTCATACATGGGACCTCTGGAGAGTTCTGTGCCAGGATAAGGAGGATGTTTCTGGGAAAAAGCACCCAGGCCAATTTTTGCTGCTGCTTCTTGCGGTGGAAGTAAAGGCAGAAGACAAAATTTTGTCAGCCAAGCCTTTTTAGAAAAAGTAGCCTGAAAACTTTTTTTTTTTAATGGGAATTAAGGGCACTTAGGAACAGGGTTGAGGACTTGCTGACTTGGGAAGCCTTTGCAGAGCCTTGTCTCAAGTTTCCTCATTCTAAAAAAGAGAAGGGGAACAGGTTCTGTCCCTCTACCTATCAGTCTCCCCTACATGCTCCATGGCACAGGGACAGCACACTTCTTTATATCATTTACATATTGGGTGACTGGATTATCGGCAGACACTATAAAGCCACAGGTACTTTAAGCAATGATTGCAACATATTTTACACAGGTTATTGTGGTAATGCTCTGGGGGAAGCTGAGCCAATCAAAAATTAGCTCATTTGGCTCACTGAAAATCCCATCTCCACTGCTGGCCCAAAGAAAATTATATTATAACACAGCTGGGTTAGCTGGTACAATTGACATACTCATACTTGAAAGAAAAGTGAAGAGTTCTGCAATGGGCTTGGCTGAAGGGCAAATAAGCCTGGAAGTGTAAATATTCTTTCCGATGCTCTCTAGTGACTTGCACGCCTAGAGACAGGCTGTGAATCTAAATTGCAGTTGTTGTCCTTGGATAATTCTGTGGGTGGCCCAATGTAATCAATGTTTTATCTCAGACCCAGTCGTATTTCCCTGCCTGTGAAAAGCCAGTAGTCTTCCAAAAAAAAGGAATGTTTAATTCTATGTGAAAAAACACTTGATGATATTAACCGAGGTTTCTACTTCATTTAATGCGGTAGGCTCTGTCCTGGGAAAGCCCATCATTTCAGGCAGCTGAAGAAAAAGTTGTCTTAGAAAGGCATGTCCTTTTGCTCCAAATGCTGTAGTTAGCTAAATGTCACCTCTGGAAACACTGTAATTCAAGTTAGTGAGCTATACGGGAATATTTGTGAGAGTTTGATTTGCTTAAATCTGTCTTTGTGCCCATAATCTCAGATCCTAGCATTGCCCTTTCAAAATGCCAAATGCAACAGCTTGGATCATTAGCACACTTTGAATCCTGTTACTTAGGTCATGCAAATGTGACTCTTGTCCTTTAGACAGATACTTTCATGCTGTAGGGAGAGCAGGGTGGGGAAGAGGGGATAATATTCAAAATTAATGTAGAACAATTCTGATGTCATGTACAGTGTTGTAACTCCAATGAAACCTAATAGACCTATCCCAAGCTTCACTGACATAAAAAATTTGCTTAGGTGTGAGAGGTCTATCACTAATCCATTTCTCTCTTTGAAATTTCATTTCCCCTGCAATATTTCTTATCAAGTTTGCTTACTACACACTCGACTTTGAATTGTATTTCCTCTCCAAAAGCCTGACTCTCCTCTGGGTAATTCCATATAGAAATCCTACTGAGGAGGAAGAAGAAGCAGAGCTCTGGGCAGCCTCCTTCCAGTTTGCGTTGGCTGCCACACAGCCGCTCAGGCTGCACAACTGCTGGGGCTGCAGGGAGATGCTTCATTGAGCTCTGTGGTATTTGCAAACCCACTTGGCCTCTTCTATCTGCTTTGTTTTTGTTTTTTTTCCTCTTAGTTTGGATCTCTTCTCAATTCCACAGTGTAGTTTGCAATCAAAGCTATGCTAATCTGCTGCTGCAGTTCTTGCTGGATAAATTGGTTTTTAACTGAAAGCATTGGGCTGGGGAAGTAGAAGAGCATTAATGGGATTCTTGCAGAGATGGCAGTAAGATTATGCAGTAAGATTAAATGCAAGTGAGGAAAAGAGAGGAGAAAGACTGAGTTTTAAGGAAGAAGTGGAAGTGTATGTGAGGAAAAAGCAAGAGTAAAAGGAGGAAGGACAATTAGAAGGGATAAAGGGAGAGGAATAAAAGAAGAAATATAGAAATTGAAAAGTAGCAGTGGCAGGGATGCCACAAATATGGCAAAAGAAGTGATAAATAGAAGGAAAAGCAACACCAGAATGAGTTAGTAAAAAACAAATTCTAACATGAAGTTGAATGCCAAAGTGCTACCGGTCACTATATATAACTATATATAACATTATATAACTGTATATAACGTTACTGTATGTTGTGTTGCTTTCAGTTGGGAGAAACAGGAGACCCCTGCAAACGGATATGGACAGGTGGGATCAATAAACTTGAGCTAATTGTGTGAGGTTCAACGAGGTGAAATGCTGGGTCCTGCACTTAGATCACAACATAACATCCATTATTACTAAGTTTGTGGATGACACCAAGCTTGGAATGAGTGTCGATCTGTCAGAGGGAAGGAGGGCTCTGCAGAGAGACCTTGGCAGGCTGGATAGATGGGCTGAGTCCAATTGCATGAGGTTTAATAAATCCAAGTGCCGGGTTTTACACTTTGGCCGCAATAACCCCATGCAGAGTTATAGGCTGGGGGGGTGTGGCTGGAGGATGCCCAGGCAGAGAGGGACTTTGGGGTGCTGGTTGATAGGAAGCTGAATTTGAGTCAGCAGTGTGCCCAAGCGGCCAAGAAGGCCAATGGCATCCTTGCCTGCATCGAAAATAGTGTTGCCAGTAGGACCAGGGAAGTTATCCTTCCCTTGTACTTGGCACTGTCAGGCCACAGCTCGAGNGTCTGTAACCACCTGAAAGGAGCCTGTAGTCAGGCGGGGGTCGGTCTCTTCTCTCAGGCTCCCAGTGACAGGACGAGAGGACACAGTCTTAGGCTGTGTCAGGGGAGGTTTAGGTTGGATATCAGGAGGAACTTTTTCACAGAGAGAGTGATTCCCCACTGGAATGGGCTTCCCAGGGAGGTGGTGGAGTCACCGTCCTTGGATGTGTTTAAGGATAGGTTAGATGATGGACTTAGTGGTATGGTTTAGATGGTTTAAATGGTTTAGATGGTATAGATGTTAGACTGATGTTGGGTAGGTTGTTAACCTAGGTAAAGGTTGGACTTGATGATCTCCATGGTCTTTTCTAACCTTATTAATTCTGTGTAATTCTGTCTAACAATGCCATGCTGAGGTACAGGCTGAGGGAAGAGTTGTTGGAGGGCTGCCCAGCAGAAAAGGACCTGGGAATGATGGTCAGCAAAACATGAGTGAGCATATGCCCAGGTAGCCAAGAAGGCTGTTCTTGGCCTGTCTCAGAAATAGCCAGCACAGGACCCCCTATACCTCAGCACTTGTGAGGCTGCACCTCAAATCTTACATTCGCTTTTGAGCCACTCACTTAAGGCAGGGACATTGAAGTGCTGGAGCAAGTCCAGATAAGGGAAATGGAGCTGGCAAAGGATTTGGAGCACAAGCTCCATGAGAAGCAGCTGAGGGAGCTGGGTCTGTTTAGTCTGAAGAAAAGGGGACTCAGGGGTGACCTTATTGCTGTCTACAACTACCTGAAAGGAGGTTGTAGCCAGGTAGGGGTGTGTCTCTTCTCCCAGGCAAGTAGTAACAGGAAAGGAGGAAATTGCCTTAAGTATAGCAGGCGGGTTCAAGATGGGTAGTAAGAAAAATTTCTGCACCGAAAGAGTGATTAAACATTGCAATGGACTCCCTAGGGAAGTGGTAGGGTCACCATTCCTTGTAGTGTTCAAAAAATGAGTACGTGTGGTACTTTGCAATATGGTTCAGTTGGCATGGTGGTATTTAGTCAAAGGTTGGACTTCATGATCTTGGAGGTTTTTTCCAACTCTAATGGTTCCATGATTCCACATACAGAGAAGCTGAACTAAGATTTTAATGATATCCTTAATTTTGAAATTTTCCAGCTTTCAAATTCTGGAGTTTGCAATCTTGATGTTTTTAACATACCTTTTTTTTTTTTCTCTGCAATTGTAAAAAATATTTTGCATTTCTCTGATATATTCTGATAGTGTCCTATAAACATTTTTTGTGATTAGTCATGACAGTGGCCTTTTGAATTAAGCAACTATTACCATTATTTCAGCCTTTGAAATGCATACATGCAGAGATCATACTTTACTGAGTGTCAGACAGGATGTCAGTCGATCAGAACTGGCAGTCTCTTAACTTCTGCATCCTGACCTGTGTTTTGACCTCTATCTGCGGTTCTTTTTCAGCTGAAAAAAATCCTTTTTAAGACCACATAATTGCTTTTTTGACTCTGCCTAAGGCCACCTCTCATCCACAGTAAGTCTGAACAGGATGTTCATTAACCAGTAGCATCCTCAGTCAGCCTGGGATTCGCTGCAAAGGGCCACATAAATACTTTATGAATAATAAAATGGACTGGAAAACTTTGGATAATGCAGGTGATGTCTTTTGCATGAGCTACCTGAATTACTAATGACAGAACATCATTAAATTCTTGTTAGCTGAGTTTGAATTTGATCTCCTTGAAATAGTTTCTTATGTGTCCATCAGTAAAGGTCTTCTATGCATCATGTTGTCTTTTGACTGAGCAATCTCTGCCTATTGGTAAGCTAATTACTTATGTTTTCATCCTGCCTGGTAAACAGATCTCCCCTTGTTCTTAGCACAGTTCATGCCTCACTTGTTTTCTGGTAGACTGCTTTATTTCTTCTGTCAAGCTATAAAGGCCTTTTCTTCCAAGGCAAGAAATAATAAGCGTTGAAAACAAGTAGAGACTGAAACTTTATCGTCCTTTGACTCTTTGCAGGCAAAATACTTCATTAATTCAGAGCAAACAAATCTTCATTCTGCCTGCACTCACCTTTTCAATCTGTTCCTATAGCCTCACATATTACTTTTACTGGCTCCAATTTCCTAAGAGGTACCTATAGAGTTTCCATTCTTAAATGCTTTCACAGAGCTTTTTCAGACCACCTTCCTTTGGCTGTCTCCCAGAACAGGTCTTTCTTCTCTCTACACTCAGCCAGCTTGATTGAGCACCATCCCTGGAACACAGGGCATTGTTTGAAGCCACTCTGAGGAGCCACTGGTGGTAGCAGAAGCTGCAAAAGGAACTGGGCTCCATGTCCTGTGCTTTTGGCTAGAATGAATAATTGGAGCGTGTGTCACCTCAGCTGCCAGAAGAGCCAACAGCAGCCCTGCACCACAGTAACAAATCACTTTGCGAAAATTACTCTTCCCTCACACCTCTTCACAAACAGACCTTTCTTGACATCCTGTCTCTTCCCTCCTCTTTGTATCCTCTATCATGTGAATTGAACAGATGGATAGGCTGATAGTGTGAAGCAGCCTTTGCTGAAATAAGAGGTAGATCGAGGTGTAAAGCCTGGTGTCAGGATCATATTTCTACCTATGTGCTTTGGAGCTTCTGACTTTTCTTCGTTTGGTGATGAATTGCAGGAGGAGGGAATAGGAGGCGTGGAAAGCCCTGCTGCTTTCATTTGGGGAAGAATGCTTAGTGTGCAGTAAATTTCTCATGTTTTCAACTCATTCTGGAGCACATTTGCCAAGATTTAAGAGTTACGGGCCCATAAGTCAAATACTTTGTGAAATAGGTGTCATTATTCTCCCATTTTTCGCCTGAGCTTGTAAGCAGGCCCCCATATATCTTTGGGTCACTCTGCAGCACAGATTTCTTCCATGTTCTGTTTCTTATGTCAATTAAACTCCAGCAGGCAGGTGATGTATGAATATTATTCATCAAAATAATCACAACTAGAGACTGGCAATAGTACTCCAACAAAAGCCATGTCACAAATACAGCATGCCAGGAAGTGCCATCAGAACTCATTCTGGCTGTACCCAGTGGCTCCTATGGGCAGCACTACAATTGTTTCATCACAGCAGAGAGATCAGCATCTATCATGTTAGTCACGTGGCCCACAGTCTGCCATTGCTGCAGTGTCTCAGTGCTTCACAGCATGCCTCCTCCCTTGCAGCCATACTCAGAAGAAAAACATTCCCACCTCTGTTTCATGGTGAGACAACTCAGCCAGGCTAATTCATTTGCCCAGTGGACTCTTTTTGAGGATTAAGGATGACTATAAAGAGAAGGGATCCACCTGAGAATGATGAAGAAAAATCAGAGGCATTCAGTGCCCTTTTTTTCACCTGTCTTTAGCAATACTTATAGACCTTGAACTGCCCAGTCCTTTGAATTGGAGAACCATGGCTGTAGGAACAGTGACATGAACAAACATTTCTATATTGGAACAGTAGTAAAACATTTAAAGAAACAGCCTTCTTAGAAAGGTGATCAGTGCTCAAGGCCTGTCAATATTTAAGATGCATTTGGACGATGTCCTTAATAACATGCTTTAAATTTATTAGCCCTGAATTGGTCAGTCAGTTAGACTAGATGATTTTTATTGGTCCCTTCAAATGAACCACTGTCTACTCTCTTATTTTGAGGGTGGTTGACCACTGGAACAGATTGCACAGACAGGTTGTAGATTCTCTATCCTTTGGGATGCTCAAAACCCAATGAAGTTTGATCTTGAGCAGCTTTGGAGCTCTAGGCGACTATGGTCTGAGCAGGAAGGCTGAACAAAACTCTCTGTAGGCATGCCTTCCAAACTCAAGAGCTCTGCCATTCTGTGCCTCTATGGGTCATGCAGAGCTCCTGGGCTGGGGTCTGGCTGCAGATTTCTTCTATCAAGTGTTAACGGTCAAGTAACCTCAAAACTGCCTTCATTTTCTTAGAAATTGGAGACAGCAGTGTTGTCCCTCGGCACAGATTTTTCCTCCTTTAGGTATTTCTGGGTTTTTAATGTTAAATGAAAGCTTATGGGCCAGTGTATGCAGGCATCTACAGATTTTTAGTAAAGCTGCTGGGTTTTTCTGTACTATTATGGCTGGTGGGGAAATGCCCTTCTTCACTGCCATGGTGTGCTTCTCCAAACTTTTTACCTGCCAGCAGGTCACATAAAGAGGGAGAATGCTCAATCAGATCTTCTACATGTTCACTGGCTTTTTAGCAGGTTGTGAACTGACTATTAAGTTAGTTCCTGCTATGACCCCAAAACAGCACAGTTTTTTCTAGTTGCAGTGACTTTTTCAGATGCTTTGTAGCATTTTTGCCCTCTACCAACTCTCAGCGAGACCCAACATGAGTGAAATGGCTTCAGACACTTGAAAAAGAAGTACTCACATTACCATAGGGCTGTTTCATCTTGTCTCGTCTGATAGCCTTCAGCCCACAAGTAGTACCATTTGATCACTTGTTCAAGCACCCAGCCACCCTCTGAGTGAAGAACCTATTTCTAGTCTCTAATGTAAATGTCCCCTAACACAGCTTCAGGCCATTCCCTCGAGTCCTGTCACTGGTCACCACAGAGGAGAGATCAGTGCCTGCCCCTCCTCTTCCCCTCACGAGGAAGTTGTAACTGCAGTGAGGTGTCCCCTCAGTCTCCTCTTCTCCAGGCTGAACAGACCAAGTGACCTCAGCCACTCCTCATATGGCTTCCCCTCAAGGCCCTTCACCTTCCCCAGCAGTGGGTGGGAGGAGGGTGATACTGCAGCAAGCGCTGAATGAAGGTAGTCACCAGGCAGGTCTAGTATACACGCTCAAGTTCCACCATCAGCTAATTAGGGGAGATCACAGCAACTCATGAAATGGCTGTCCCATCTCTGCAGCTGCAATGCTTGCACCCATTTAGGCAGCCAGGTTGGTACATCAGCTGAGTTGGCTCCGGCACGCTGAGTATGGGGAGGTGGGGGATCTTGCCTCTGCTGGGATGTTTGCCCACATGGTGCACCCTCAGCAGCCAGCCCTGCAGTGGTAAAAGAGAGAGGTAGAAGAGTTACAAAACGTTCGGGCCATCTTGGAACTTTGTGGGATAGTTGGGCATTTCAGAGTTCTCTTTTTGCATGTTTAACTTTTTTTCTTTTTTTGATAGTGTAAAGCTACCACTTTAGCACACTCAAGCAAATTCAGGGAGGGAAGGCCCTGTCACCAGCCACAGCAGAAGACACAAGCTTGCACCGCAATTTAAGTGTCCTTGATCATAGTGATAACCCTAAATTTAGTGCTGGAGCTTGGCAGAAGTTTTCATTTGGGAATCACACTATGACCCTCTGCCTCAGCCTGCATGAAATAACTCATAGGAGTGGACTCGTCCCAAAGCCCACCTTGCTATCACAGCTGTCCCTCTGCTGTCCCAAGTGGTCCTCTGTGAGCCTTGATGCCAATTTACTCTCACTAACTTGATAGTATGTCCTTCTTGTATGGACTCCCCAAGGTGCTTTCAGGCCAGCATCTCGACTGGGCAGGGACAGGCATGTTTCACACAGATTCTCCCTTGGCCCTTAACCACAAATGCAGTGCCAAGGCAAGTGCGGGTTGTGCACAGGAGCTGCCTTTGCCAAACCAGACACCTTCTGAATCTTCCCTCTTGAGGGTTTAAAGAGTGGGACTGAAAATGTGTCCTGAAACAGTGGTTGTATTTCTTCACATCCAAAAAAGGATGTAGTTAGCACTCAGACATAAGAATCTGAGGAGCACTTTGCTAGGGCCAAATTATCCAAAATTGACTACCTAAAGTCAAGATTCTCAGAGTATGCTTAGGCACCTAAAAAGACTTTCTTTAAAAAACAATGCAGAATACTCAACTTCGTGTTTTCCCAAGCCAGGCACCAGAATGAAAAGTAAGTGTTGAAATGACAGCATGGTTTGTAAAGCTCTCTTATAGGCTGAGGTGAAAAAATAAATTGAGGTTAACAAGAGAAGTCAGCAAAGTGGGGAGGCAGGAAATTAAACCTTACTCTTCTCAGCACTTATTTGGAGAAAAAAATTAATAGCATTTTGGTTTTGAAGCAAACATTTTTCACAATGGTTCGTATCAACTATCAGCCACAGATATATTGCTTTGTCAGGAAGCTGGCAAGCGACAACACAAAGAGCGCAGATGGGAATGCAGAGATGGAAAAATAAGCAAAATGTATTCTGGCTTATATCTTCAGTATGTATATGGTACTACCTTGATATCTAATTATAGGCTGTGCAGGAAGTAACAGCTATAGTTAAGATTTCTTGGCATTCTTATCTGCATGTCTTCTGTTGCTTTCAACGTCAATAGATTGTTTAAGCTGCTGTTTTCCACGGTGGATACCTGCCTCTGGCTAAATATACTCCAGATAGCTTCAGCCTAACTGTTTCCATGAATAGGGAAGGCAATACTGGACCTTTACTTTAGCCATCCTAAAGAAAATATTTGCAGATTTTTTCCCCCCCCTGCAGTCTGAATTTAAAGATACAGCCTGTAAAGCTCTTTATTATTTTTTAACACTCACAGTTAATGAAACTGTCCTGCTTTTGACCACAGTTTAGTACTGAGAGTGCTCCCAGTATGATCATGGTCCAGACACATGATCCCTGTTACTGCTGAAGTGAAAGCTATATAACTGCCTGTCAAGAAGCCAAGGATGGAGTCATAAGCTCCCACTCCATCCATCTGTCTTGTCTTGTCTTGAGTTTGAACCCAGGTACTGGGCTCAGCTCTCCCACTGGCACCACCCAACATCTCTGCGCTCCTGCTGCTCTGAATCAAAGATTCATTAATTACACCCAACTACAAGGAACTGTTAGACTGAACATTTTTTATTAGTGATGCTAGGAGATACTTGGAATTATTTGCTGCAAGTAGCTCAAAGGAACAGTCTCAGAACAGGGTACTCACATAATTTTGAACAAAGACCATAACATCTCTTAGTTATTCTAGCCCTCCTTTCTGCATCATCTAGGTATTCTCAGGTTTCTTCGAGTGTCTAATTTATGGAGCAATGCTGCCATCTCATGTCTTCTTTCAACTGTGAATTAAGGCAGTGATCTCATGGGGGGGGGGGGTAGATTTCTTCCTCTCCATCACCCAAATCTTGGCTGACCTTTCTGTGTTGGCAAAGCCTCAACATAAGTGCATCCCAGTTTCATTAACTTTTGACTCTCTACCTTATTGTTTTAAAGGCTTCCCAAGACATAACATTCATCTTTAGTTAAAGATCATCCAGTAAAACAATTCACTAATAAATTAAACTTTTTTTATTCTATTGATTAAATTTTTAGGTCTTTAAAAATGCTTTCCGCAGGTGCATGTTTCAGCTCATCTGCCTCCATTTATTTCTAAGTCAAGCATGACTCTAACTAATATTAAGCATAATTTCATGGCCCTAACTTTAAGATTCTTTAATTATGTAAGGCATAGTTGCTAAATACTTGAAATCATATTCAAAAATCATTATCTTTCTATCAGCTCTGACTGTGCTGTGATCCTGCACTTGCTGACCACAATGGCCGGCACTGAAGAGCTCCTTACAGGCCCTAGCAGAGGAGTCAGCCTGAATCAAAGCAGGTTAAAATGTAGCTGTATTATTAGTCTGATAATTGATTTTGGAAAGTTTCTTGATAAAAACTTGATTAACTTGAGAAAGCACTTCTAGTGCTTCTGCGGAGGACACTTAAAAGAAAAGTTATATTCATAATTAATATGGCAATTGTTTTCATATTCCTTAAAAAAATGTGTCTATAGGATGAACACTGTCTTTGAAGAGACAGCATAAACAGTAAAGGAGCTGCTGTCTTCTTTGTAAGGAGAGTAAGGGCCAGAGCAACCGTGCTAGTAGCCAGCTATACAAAATATCACTGCCAGAAAAGGGTAAACCACTGGTAAGGGAAAAGTGACAGAACACTCAGAGACATATGCAAAACCAGCTAAGCCCTGCCCTGAGAGACAAAGTGAGGCAAACACCTGCAAGAAAAATCTTAACCCTTTTCTTGGCTCAAGCATTACTGGAGAAGCTGAGCATTGTTGTCCCTGGATGATAAGAGAACATCAAAAGTAAACAAATAAGCATGAAAACTTTGTTTCTGATATTGTGTAGGTTCATGTAATTATAAAGCTGTATGTTTTCTTTTGTTCAAGAAAGTCTATGTATCAAATACTCACCAGCTGCAAAAGGCAAATGCAATGTTGACTAAAAAGCCTGTTTTGTGGAGTGCTTTAGAAAAAAGTTAGTGAAGAAATATAGAGAAATAACTGCAATTTTAAAAGCAATTGTTCCTGGTAAAATTTAGGATAGGATCTCCTTTATTTTGGATGGACAATGGCCTGATAGGCCATAGGCCTGTTTTCAGGCTTATTATAACCAGTTTGCCTTTTATGAATTCCAAGAGATATTCCAATTATGTCATAACCAGACCACAAAGCACCAGTTAATAATGTTACAACTACTAGTATCACAAATCTTTCGTAGCCTTTTCACATATAGTTCTTAGGATATTTGGATACAATAGTGAAGTTAAAAAGCCATTCCTGCTTCGGAGACTACTCACAGCTTCACAATCACTTTGGCTGATGTGTTGGCAGCTGCAGTCCAACAACAGATATTTTCAATTACAGTTTGGTAATGCATCTTTGAAATACTTTATTTCTACAAGCTGAGGGTTATCTACTCCTTTAAGAAGCCCAGTAAGTCCCTGGGTAATTGCTGCTTCCCATGTCACAGGTTGTCAATTGTTTAGCCATCTTCCTTAAGCTGAGTGAGAAATAACTTGGACTGCAAAGTGCTTGTAGGATATAAAGCTTTTTGGGACCTGCAGTAACTTTTATGCAGAAGGGTGTTTGATTACAGGCCTGTGACAAAGGAATTAACCCCATCCATGTCCATCTGGGGTACTGATTCTTCTGCTTTTAGATATGTTTCGGAAGAACCAAACTTCAGTGTTGTCCCACAATTCAATTTTCTGAACTTAAAACCCAGTTTCTGCCCAACATCACTGATGGCTATTGAGCCCAGCCCTGCCTATGTTGTATCACCTGAGCAATCCATCAGCTGATTCACACTGGTGGATGTGGGAGATGTCTCTAAAAGCCCAGGAGAGACCTCCTGCTCCTGTTTGGTTAGAGACTGTGTTGGTGTAGTGTGGTGGTTTAATCCACCTTTTAGCGTGCAGGGGGCAGGTTCAATAAAGGTGATGGAAAACTGAACAGAGTTGCAGCAGGTGAACAGTTTATTACAGGGGGTTTAAATTAGGGAAGTAGGGATAACCCACAGGAGACCCCAGAATTACACCGAAGGACACTCGACACACAAGGGAAAAAAAAACACAAAAAGGGGGGGAAAA